>BPLR01002951.1:0-93192 GCA_021605095.1 Caerostris extrusa
CATCAAATGCCAAAAGTAAAGGCACATGAACAACCTGCATAACAATATCACATCTATATTTGTGCACACTTGGTAAATTAGACCAACTGAAAAAATTTAACTTGGTTTCGAACCACTCACATACATCAATGCCACAGCCAGGATTCCAACTTGAAGCCTGTGGTACAAAAGACCAGAGCATTTAAACGAACAGTTTTTCAAGAGCCATGCTGAATGCTTCCATCAAATGCCAAAAGTTTAAAGGCATGTGAATAATCCTAATCAACATCACATCTACGGTCATTTTGTGCACACTTAGGCAATTAGACCAGCAGCTTACAATTTAACGTGGGATTCTAACCACTCACATACATCAATGCCGACCAGGGATTCCAACTTGAAGCCTGTTGTACAAAAAAGACCCGAGCACTTAAAAACGAACAGTTTCAAGAGACCATGCTCAATGCCACATCAAATGGCAAAGTTAAAGGCATGTGAATAATCCTAATCAACATCATCTACGGTCATTTTGTGCACACTTAGGCAAATTAGACCAGCACCTACAATTTAACGTGGGATTCCGAACCACTCACATACATCAATGCCACAGATAGGATTCCAAACTTGAAGCCTGTTGTACAAAAGACCTGAGCACTTAAAAAGAACAGTTTCAAGAGACCATGCTCAATGCCACATCAAATGGCAAAAGTTAAAAAGGCATGTGAATAATCCTAATCAACATCACATCTACGGTCATTTTGTGCACACTTAGGCAAATTAGACCAGCACCTACAATTTAACGTGGTTTCCAAACCACTCACAACATCAATGCCACAGCCAGGGATTCCAACTTGAAGCCTGTTGTACAACAGACCCGAGCACTTAAAAAACGAACAGTTTCACGAGACCGCTCAATGCCTCATCAAATGCCAAAAGTTAAAGGCATGTAAATAATCCTAATCAAACAATATCACATCTATGGCCATTTTGTGCACACTTAGGTAAATTAAGACCAGCACAAAAATTTAACGTATTTTCCCAACCACTCACATACATCAATGCCACAGCCAGGATTTTAACTTGAAACCTGTGGTACAAAAAGACCAAGAGCACTTGAAAACGAACAGTTTCAAGAAATCATGCTCAATGCCACATCAAATGGCAAAAGTTAAAGGCATGTGAATAATCCTAATCAACATCACATCTACGGTCATTTTGTGCACACTTAGGCAATTAGACCAGCAGCTACAATTTAACGTGGTTCCGAACCACTCACATACATCAATGCCACAGCCAGGATTCCAACTTGAAGCCTGTTGTACAAAAGACCCGAGCACTTAAAAACGAACAGTTTCAAGAGACCATGCTCAATGCCACATCAAATGGCAAAAGTTAAAAAGGCATGTGAATAATCCTAATCAACATCCCATCTACGGTCATTTTGTGCACACTTAGGCAAATTAGACCAGCACCTACAATTAACGTGGATTCCGAACCACTCACATACATCAATGCCACAGATAGGATTCCAACATGAAGCCTGTTGTACAAAGACCCGAGCACTTAAAAAAGAACAGTTTCAAGAGACCATGCTCAATGCCACATCAAATGGCAAAGTTAAAGGCATGTGAATAATCCTAATCAACATCACATCTACGGTCATTTTGTGCACACTTAGGCAAATTAGACCCAGCACCTACAATTTAACGTGATTCCGAACCACTCACAAACATCCATGCACAGCCAAGATTCCAGCCTGGAGCCTATGGTACAAAAATACCAGAGCGCTAAAAAAAAACGAACAGTTTCACGAGACCATGCTCAATGCCTCATCAAATGCCATAAGTTAAAGGCATGTAAAATAATCCTAATCAACAATATCACATCTATGGCCATTTTGTGCACACTTAGGCAAATTAAGACCAGCACAAAAAATTTAACGTATTTTCCCAACCACTCACATACATCAATGCCACAGCCAAGATTTAACTTTGAAACCTGTGGTACAAAGACCAGAGCACTTGAAAACGAACAGTTTCAAGAGACCATGCTCAATGCCACATCAAATGGCAAAAGTTAAAGGCATGTGAATAATCCTAATCAACATCACATCTACGGTCATTTTGTGCACACTTAGGCAAAAAATTAGACCAGCACCTACAATTTAACGTGAATTCGAACCACTCACAAACATCCATGCCACAGCCAAGATTCCAGCCTGGAGCCTATGGTACAAAAATACTAGAGCGCTAAAAAACGAACAGTTTCCACGAGACCATGCTCAATGCCTCATCAAATGCCAAAGTTAAAGGCATGTAAATAATCCTAATCAACAATATCACATCTATGGCCATTTTGTGCACACTTAGGCAAATTAAGACCAGCACAAAAAAATTTAACGTATTTTCCCAACCACTCACATACATCCAATGCCACAGCCAGGATTTTAACTTGAAACCTGTGGTACAAAAGACCAGAGCACTTGAAACGAACAGTTTCAAGAGATCATGCTCAATGCCACATCAAATGGCAAAAGTTAAAGGCATGTGAATACTCCTAATGAACATCATCATATCTACGGTCATTTTGTGTACACTTAGGCAAATTAGACCAGCCTACAATTTAACGTGAATTCAACCACTCACAAACATCCATGCCACAGCCAAGATTACAGCCTGGAGCCTATGGTACAAAATACCAGAGCGCTAAAAAAATGAACAGTTTCACGAGACCATCCTCAATGCTACACCAAATGTCAAAAAAGTTAAAGTATGCGAATAATCCATCTACATTAATAATCATTAACGCATCTACCTCATGTTTCAAAGAAATAAATGTGGAACAAATCGATCGCTTTCCGTCATCAACCGCTTCTCGATGATATTTCGATGAGTGTTCGTAACTTCCCAGATTAGTAGCATTATTACATCAGACCTGGACATAATAGTCAATTACAGTAACAACAAACCAATCTGGTGATTACAACGCCAAACACAACACGCTGAAGTTATAGTCAAAACAACACCAATGGAATTTGAATTCACAATTTGCAAAAATCTATCTGATTGTAAGAAATAAATGTTCAGTTTCACGACCTTGCACATCCAGTTGTAAATCCACTACAGAGAATTGATATCCTTGAGATTGAATGGCCATCTAACAAAATAGCAAAACATGGCGACCGAGGCTAAATGCATCATCAAATACCAAAAAAAGTTAAAGGCATGTGAATAATCCTAATCCATTATATCATAATCCTAATCCCACATTTTAGGCTAATTAGACCAGAACCTATAATTTAACATGGATTCGAACCACTAAGCATCCATGCCACCGCCAGGATTCCAACCTGAAGCCTGTGATACCAAAGACAGGCGCTAGAAAGAAATTCTCAAGCGACCATGCTAAATGCTGCATCAAATGCCAAAAGTTAAAGACATGCGAATAATCCACATCAACAATATCACATGTACGTCAATATTTCAATGGAACAAATGTGGGATCTTGATCCTTGTCATCATCATCATAAGGATTCCGCTATTGCTTTAACTATCCTCGACAGCTACTCGCGCTGGTCAAAATGTACACACACGTGCCAGACATAAGGTGCTTAATAGTTGCTGATACCTTAGTAAATTGGATTTCTCATTTTGGACAATTACAACTTACGAAATAGCTCGATTTGAATCATATATTTTTGGAATTATCCAAAGTTGTGGGTATTCAGAGCAATGCACATTGGCATTGGGAAATGGTTGTATTGAGGATAGGCACCATACACTGAAGGCTGCCATGTGCCATGAAAATTGGGCTGGACATTATTTCTGATTATTCTACTTGAATTACACACAACTTGGAATACCAATTAAAGACTTAAAAATTTGGCCACATATCTTTGTTAGGTCAGACAGAGTTCACCATAGCTTTCAACCCCATATCATACCATATGGAGTTTCAAAAACGAAAAAAGAAATTTTTTCACATGTGCATTACACATGCATAACCATAAAAAACAACAAAACTACATGATGCAATATCGCAGAAAAATACGAGGAAAAAGTGGTATTTCCAACAGTCACAGAAGAAATGAAACAAGTAAAATTAACAATAAACTTTAACGATGTCTAAAAAAAAAAAAACACTAAATACTAACATAGCATACAAAATGGCTAAGCTATACTGCTGGTAATGTAAAGTTTTTAGTTTGTAGTACAACTACTATAGTAAAATAAAACCTGATAATTTGTTAGTTCAAGCTGCAAATTCTGTCTTAAAAAACGTTACTATGGCCCACCGAACCATCATAATCTATGCACAGTAATAATTTGCATCTGACCATGGAAAATAGAACAAATTACACATTAGAAATAAAACAAGTGAAAAATAAAATAAACAAACAAAAACAACGATCAATTTCAACAATAAAAAAAAGAAATGAATGTCGGAACTAAGAAAACTTTTGACAACTTTTAATTTCATATTCATTAAAGAGATAAAAATCAATACAGCAGCTTATTTATTTAAATTTCTATAAAGAATTTCTAATTTTTTATCTGTATCTATTTCATTCCAGGTTATTTTTCATTTTTCATACTAGCCTAATGCTACTGTTCCATATTTACTTTTGAAAAATGAGCATTCCTTTTACCATCAATGGCGCTTATAAGGTATCTACCTTAAAATATTTGCACATTTAAGGTAGTTTACTTCCTTCTTTGATTCAAGTTCTACTATTTTTGATAAAAAGTACTATTAGGTAACAGCTATTTATAATTAACCATAATTTTTTGCCTATAATGTATGGATTAATTGCTTAGAATCTTGTGGTGCAAATTTATAGACCACTTTTTGTACCATCTGATAACTTTTTTCCCAAAAGTTACATAGAAATATTTTCGCCACCCTAAGAATGCTTTTTATCACCGAAAATTGATACTTAAAGGTGTCTGTCCCTCACGAGAACTTTTCCTACCATGTTGTCCGGAAAATGGTGGCTACTAAGGAACAGTTACCATACGATGAAAACATTTCGAGTAGGCAAGATTTCATTAGTCAATCAAATTGTCACATTCAGGTTGATGTAGCTATTTCACCAGCTGATTTTTATTTTTCCAAGAGAAATTTATCACATACTGTGTACGACTGATAAATTTTCAGAATGTTGGAATTTATTATCCACTGCTGGGGCTTCTATACCAAATAATTAGAAGCATGGAAAGACAGACTTTATAAAAGTTGGCAGTGCAATTTAGTATTTCTTAAGAACTGTGGAAAATGTCCAAAAATATGGACGATTTAGTGAAATTACAAACTATGGTAAAAAGCACTTAAAAATTATTTAGAAATATATCATCAAAAATTACAAATTAAAAGTAATTTCCTAATATCCCTTTTCAAAACTTTAGTTTATTTGAAGCGATAATCTCAGCTTTTAAATCATGCTTTGTACACCAGTTGAGGGCGAATAATAAATCCTGTGGATAACCCGACATGCACAACAATGGGTCTGTTTGAATTCACATTTATTTAAGCTTCTGAAACTGTGTCATTTTGTCAGCATTTTCTAAAAGTGGATAAATACAATTTACCATTTAATTTTTGTATATCTCCTATATTTTTAAAGTAATTACTTTTATCGAACAAAAAAAAAGGTTAACGAAATTAACAAAAATAATTGAAAGCGAGATAGTCGATTGAAGATTAAATACAATGTCAAAAACGAAAAGACTGACCAACTACTCTTTTCAATCAAGTGAAGCCAAGAATAAAATATAGCCAAAATTTTAATCAGAGATCCCCCTCTCCCTAATCTCCCAAACATAACTTGTTGCTAGTGAAAGCCATCGCACAGACACAGCAGTGGGAACAGTTCACGTGGCAGATGGAGTAGTATTCATCTTTTAAATTTTAAGTGGAAGGGAACAAACAGGAATTTACAAAAGTAGACGAAATGTGACATACATAAAGCACCGATGTGTACTAGTACATGAAAATGGGGGAATAAAAGTCCACAGATAGTATGCAGCAGAATATAAAAGCGATAGCAATGGTACATCAAATAAGGTCTGCAAGATAACTGCAATAGTTCTTAAGATCAAAATTAAGTTTTCTCTCATGATGATGAGTTGTTTTTCTCTGACTATATAATCAGTAATTAAATATTGCAATGGTAACTTTAGGAATTTCAGATTGATATCCCTGATATACTCTTCTCGAGTTCAATTGAAATTTAAAAGATTAACTCAGAACTTGAGTTGTTAAAATGTAATGGATTTTTCCATTTAGTTTCTGACGTAATCAACACCAAAGAATAAGTATTTTCTTTGATTCACTATCACATTTCAATGAACACAGAACAGGGAATCCCTAAAATTTTCATAAAAGAAGGATAGATATGAAAGACCCCCCCCTCCCCATCTGTATTTGTATCTACAAATTCAAATTTAAATCTCAATAGAATAAAAAATGTGCGATTAAAGAATTTTATCATATAAAAGTGGGTTAAACATCATTATTTAGTACAAATACAATACATTAAAATAAATATCAATTACATCAGAGAGAAATTATATTTAAATTATTTTGTGTTCTATAAAAACATCCAAAATACTTTTATGTAATATCCAGTTTTTTTTTTTTTGTTTTTTTTTTTAAAGCTACTTTTAAAAATTACCATATGATTATTTTCCTTCCAATCTCATTTCTTACCAGTCAAATCAATGCAAATTGAATTAAGTTTTTTTTAAAATATATCAACAAAGAAAATGAAATGCACAATTAAAGTTTCAAAACTCATCAAACCAGATTTTTAAAAAATTTCTTGAAACATCATGTTATTCATAATATTATTTACAGCAGCTAGACACAGAAAACCCCAGAAATAATAAATAACAGAATTACCTTTGTTTATCCTAATATGAAAAGTTTCTTCAGTTATATTATATATAATACAATATTGATGGTGTCATCATTCTTTGACAGGCATAATTATCACTTGTTGTAGATTAATAGTTTCATCACAAAATAGTCAATATTGCTTAAAATTGTAAAAAAAAAAAAAAGAATTACTGAAAGAAAAAAAAAAAAATACTACTTTTAAATTTTCATTTTTTAACTATATCATTGCAGCATTGAGGTAAAACTATTTTACGTATCACGTTGTGGCATTTAAATAAGATGTATGGCAAATGCTAATTAAAATTTTGTGAAATGACTCTTCAGAAAAATAATACAGATTTTAAAAATTTACAACAGATAAAAAAAAAGATAAGATTACAAAAAAAAAGTTAAAATAAAATTTAAAAAATTTTTTTTTCATAAAAATATAAAAATGAAATAAAAAATAAAATAAATGAATTATTGAAAACAAATTATTATGCAATAACAATGAAATAAAATAAAATAAATTACAGAAATAATTTATGCAAATGTTTGAAATTAAAAATATGGATAAGAGCCTTTATATATTCGATGGAAGAGTTTAAAGTCCTCTTCTTTTAGTTCTATTCCTTTCCTATGCTTCGTAAAGTCATAGGCGACAGCGAGAGAAGATATGGCGATGTGTCGGTGGCTCGCTGGAGCACTTTCAAGGCGGCACCTGCGAAGTGAAATTTCTTTTCAGGGGCTGCTTCCATAAGTACCCCCTCGCCCAGACGAGCAAATGTGGTGGTGGGGATAAGGAGGTCCTAGAGAAGAAAAAAGATAAATTTATTTTCCTTTTCATTATTAAACCTTAACCAATTGACATATTGTTATGCATATTCTTTTTCATATTGCACATTTGATTACAAAAGTCACATTCTCCACTTGCCCACAGACCAAATATTGCTTTGCTAGTGAGTTTCCTCACCATGTCTTTCTTTTTAATTGAAAGATTTATACAATATTTTTAACTTGAAAGAATTATATAATAAGTATTTAAAATTCAGATTTCATGGAAGAATAAGATGAATATTAATTTAATAAGAAGCAAACACTTAATTGGAAATTTCTTTTAAAATTAATATTTAATATTTTTTTTTTTTAATTTTAATTATTGAAAACTCAAAAGTTAAAATGACATTCATCAGTCAAAAAATTGAAGTCAGAGTTAACAATTTTTACAGCTTCAGAAATCAGGAGGAATTTAAAAATTAGACTCAAAACTCTTTTATAAAAATAATTTTCATTTTTTCCAGAATTTCATTGAAAATGCCCAAGTTTTGTTTAAACATTAAAATTTGTAATTCTAGAATATTCTTCAATAAAATAATCTGCACCCAAAGTACATTCCAAGACAAAGATAGTTTAGACATACCAAATAAGTGTTTAGACACATTTCTCATCACTGAGGCTTATATGCAAAAAGCATCTTGAATCACAAATGAAAAGTCATATTATGAGTCTAATTATTAGAAAAAGTAAGATTTGATATATTACAAATGGTATCTTTATACTCAAAATGTGTAATTTTCTTTTGGCATGTCTTAATCTATCCCATGAGTCAATAACTGTAAATTTAAACTGTTATTTTTATATATAATGCTGTTTTTGCAACTGTAAAATTTAAATAAAAGAATGTCTTTTAGGTAGAAGTTCGTGCAAATAATATAACTAGACACGTTTAAGGACAAACACCTTTGGACATAATAAAATATCTATTAATCTAAACAGAGTAATTACTAAGTTCAAAAAAATATTCTAACCTTTTCTAATAATTCTTACCATAATATTACAAATTTATCTAAACACATTGACAAATTAATTAAGATAAGAATTAAAAAAATTTTTATGTGTTTAAGGTTATATTAAATGAGTTTTTCAAGGGCTAACAACCCTACCCCTTAAAAAGATAACATTTGTCTCAAAGTCCAAACAAGTACAGCTTTGACCCAACATGGGGCTGTTGCATCGTTAAAACATTACAAAAAGTTATTCCATGATGTATTTTTTTTTTTTTTCATTCTTCGTTGCTAAATGAGTTATTATTATTACCAAATTAAGTTTATTTAAGTTAGAATACTAATTTTAACAAGCATCTATTAATTTAAACTTTCATCCTTTATAACAACAATATAAGCAGAAAAGAAAATTTAGTTACTCTATGACTTTGCAATTTGAAAACCTCATAGCAGTTCAAAGATAAAAAAAGGAAATCAAATGCTCAGATTATATCACGATTGATTTAAAAAAACACATTATTTTAACATAAGATAATTTTAAATCTTGACAATGAAAAAATTTTACATACTGTGGTGTCCATTAATTTTGAAAGGCATAAATTAGCCCTTTTTGGTGTTTCCTCCTTTCTCCCTTTTATTTTCCTGGGCTCAGTCGGTGCCATAAATTCTAGAGATAAGCGCTCATGGGCTACCTTTTTCCATCTGCAGAGGTCTCTGGTCTCTGCATCGGAAAGTTCCCAGGCTTTCTGGAGCCGCTGTGAAAGACAAAATTAAAGTAAATATTAATGTACAATATGTAAAATAATGTATTTTAATTTAATAAATATATACTCCTTTGATAAAAATTAGTCTGTCAGAATATTATTCTTATTGGCTAATCAAATAATACATAAAATAACAAATTATTAAAAAAAATTTTATGAGAACAAATATTTTTTGAAACTGAATGTAGTGTCAATATTTTATGTGGAGAAGGTGAAATATATGTCCTTTAATTAAAAAAATTCAAAACAGTAGCAGAAAGATCTGGAAGCAATTTAAATGACCATGAGATACTAATAAAAAAGAATTAACAGCAAATATTAAGATTTCTCCCTATTTAAATATATGGTATCCATTAAAAAAATTCTGATTTTCAATCAAAAAAGCATTGAATACCTCAATTTTTAAAATTTTCCTGTGTCTGCTTTTCTCTCTTAGATCCCAATGGTTAGATGCTACATGAAAAAGTCCTTTGATTTAGTGAGTAAAATAATAAAAAGCAAAAATTACATTCAAAACTGTTTCTCAGGTTTTGTGGGGACGGGCTTTTATGGACATGAACACAAAAACAGGTTTCAGTGTATTTGCAAATATCTGAAGAGTTTTTAATATTACTGTGATAGGTTCAATTTTTCAAAATTAGTATAATGGACTTAAATCTTTTTCATACCTCTAAAAAACAATTGAAAAAGTTAAAATTATTATATAATACAATTAAATCTAGGGAACAATCACTTAGATTCTTTAACTCCTAATGTTTACCAATACATGTCATGAAATAATATATCACTTGGATACATGTTGTCCCTTTTATTTTCCTGGGCTAAGGGATCACATATCAAACTGTATTTATTTTTTTACTTGTATTACAAGTTTGTAAATACATTTTATTTCTATCTTTAATGTTTATCATAATTTTATGTGTCCAGTCATTTTCAGGCACCTCATTTTTTTATGAGTTTTTATTTTATAAAATGAATTTTTTTATTCATGATAAATTTTTGTTTTATTTGCTTTTCTGCATAAACCTTTATTAGCAAAAAGGGTCACATTTTACTGTGATCATAATATTCTAATTATTTATTATTTAAAAAGTTTTTAAAAAGAATTTCATTTTTAATTATATTATGACGTATCAAATGAATTTAATAATTGTTTTTTCACCATTATCTATTTTCATGTTAGTTTTTTGAAAGCTATATATATATATATATTTAAGGATGTCCTGTCAATAAATAGAAAATCAGATTGTGGGAATGGAGATAAAAGAAAGATACATGATTTATTTTAGAGAAAAGGTCAGAAGAGAGTTTGGAAACCACGGCACTACACAATCCATACCCATTTTCAAAATTCCTTTTTATTTTAAGTTTTCACTAAAATTTAGATATTTCAAAATAACAAGTCTCATACAGATGGAGTAAAATCTAAAGCTAAAAGTGTGGTGGAATAAAAGCATTTTTGAAAATTCAAAACCATTATGTAATTTTTGTTGTTTCTTCTAACAATTGCTTACGATTATGTCTAACAATGCACTGCATAAAAAGAGATAAACTAATTACCTTCGAAGCTCTGGTCTCATAACAGGTCTCTTCCAAACGTCTCTTGGCTGCAAAAATTAAACTGACATTAATTTTCAATTTTACAAGAAAATATATATATATATATTTCAAAATTCCCAAAAACTTCTATTTCATGGAAATGTTCATTTTAAAATGATCTATGGATGAATTAAAAAATGTCAGGATTTCATCATTATTTTGTGCTGATATGCCAAACTAGATTTGGGAGGAAGTAAAATTTTTATTTCTCTCGTGATGTGCATTACGTCACTGACACAGTACTATGTCACGAAATGCCAGTATGTGAGAGCAACTTTCATCAACATGCACAAAATGTCTTTTGAGTTTTCTCCCTTGCAAGAAGAAATATTTAGAGTGGTTCAAAGACAATAAAAAATTTATGAACTGGAGTAATATGTTGTTTGCAGAATAACATTTGTATCACTGAATTCAATAAGTACTAATTACTTTAGCATGAACTTGAATTACAAATGTTTAATGTGTCCACTATATTTCAATATCAAGAAATTAAGTATTTTGTTTAATAAATCATAAACTAATATATAAAATATGTATACTAAAAATATCTATATAACTCCAAAATGGTTCTTATATCTTGTTTTACTACTATTTTGTGTGAAAAAAATATATATTCATCACTTGCATAACATTTTCTGTAGCTTATTTACTCTTTATTCTCAAGATTAAAAATGTTTTTATGTTATACAAAATTCTTTATCTTAATAAATATTAATCAGCAAACTACATGTATTTTTTTTTACATTACTTTCTAATTTTTTATTCATATACCAAATAATATACCCTAAAAGCCATTAATTTCAAATTTACTTAACAATAACTTACTTGAGAAGAGAAAAATTTTCAACATTATTCTTAACTTTTAATCACATCTACCACAAACAGTCCAATTAAAAACGGTTTGCAATAATTTATTATATGGGACATTGTATTCTTGACATTAAAAAATACAGTTTTTAATATTGAAATTAAATCAAAATTAATTATAATTAATAACTACTAATAATCAACAAAAAATAATAATTTACAAGAATAGTTTTGTGTTCTTTTCTAAAAGATTTAAAAGAAGACAATTTCTTTGTGCAATGATGTACAGAAAGATAGAAAATGATATGAATTTTCTTAGAAGGTTATTTGTTTAGAAATTTAGGCTTGTTTATTATTACCAACAAATTTAATTGCTTTTAATGGCAAAGTTTTTAATTTCTCCACTAAGTAAAAAAAAAAATAGAAATTAATAACTGAAAGCACTCTCATAATACTCACAGTCACGTAAAAATTTAGTACATCACCTAGAATGCCTAAAGAAATTTACAGATTAATAAACCTATTGATAAGATGTTTCAATCACAAGCGGAGAAAGAATGGCAGTATTGTTATAAAACTACAGAACATTTATTCAGTATTTAGCTGAGCATAATTAATTGTTTGAGGAACTTGAGACAAATTATTTACATTACACAATGGGAATATTTTATTTATTTTTGAACTGCTTGGATAATTTGATTTAGACTGCATACCAGAAATAAATCATTTGGAGCAGCTTTTGTTTACAATATGAGTTTCAGATATAGAAGACATAACAATACATGAATATTTTGTTAGCTGTAAACTTATTACAGAATTTGCAGGTCAATGACTATATGCAAGTATATTTGATTTTCTGTGTGAGAGAGTAAATCTAGACAATAATTGCAGAGGTGTGGTTCAATATAAACGGAAAAAATAAAGAAGTCACACATGTACCATGAAAGAAAAATTGCAGATGTTTTATATGCTATGTGGATATTTAATTTATTGCTGTAAAAATATATATGAAAAAGTACTAAAGTCAGTAAAAGAATTAACCACAGATTTAAATGTAGAGCTATTTTAGGAAGTAAAAGAATAAGTAGAAGGAGAATGTTTGAATAGGAGTGCACTGACAAAATGAGTAAAAATAATACAGAAAAAAAAAATAATAAAAATCAAGTGTTCAATATAATATGACATATTAATTCTTTATCAGAGAGATTTGAACAGATACAAAAATTCAATAATAAATGGTAATTTTTAAATGACTAAAAAGAACTACCAGATAAAAATAAACTCAGAGCAACAAGATTTAGAGAATAAATAAAAGTACTGAAAACTGTATGCCAAATCTGTGGGTTACATTAAGAATAAAGAATAATGAATATTACTGAGGCTGCTTACAACAGAAATTTAAATAAACTAAAACTTAAACAAATTTATGATTATCCATGTCTCAAGACATAATTCTTTGGCAATTTTTCAGGAAAAATTATATTTAAGAAGAATATAAAAATAAGATGTGCCATGAAAAGATTTATTGATGTAGAAAAAAAAAAAAATGTTGGCTAAATGTCTAATTGTTCATAAATAGTGTTTGAGAGGAAAACAATGTTATTGTTTGTTATTAGTTATTGTTTGTTACAAAACAACCCAGGTAATAAAATTTCTATATTTTTAGTTTTTACTTAGTGTAAACTTTTATATTATACTTAAAAATGCAGCCAAAATTCAATTTGACCAGAGTGAGAGCAATCATAGAATCGGCCCCAAATTCTACTTAATAAATTAATGATTCCATCTAAACTACAACATTTTAAAAGATCTTACTGGAAGGAGACGTTCGAAGAGATCCTGTTTTGGATCGGGTGACTGGCCCAGTGGTTGGAGGTGGTGCTGCTGTGGGTGGTGGTGGTGGTGGTGGTGCTGCTGTGGTGGTGGTGGTGGTGTTGCTGCTGCTGTGGGTGGTGGTGGTGTGTGTTGCTGCAGTTGGTGGTGGGACTGCTGCAAAGGTTAATATAATGAATAAAAAGAAATTAAATATTAGGCATTTATTAAAAAAATTCAAGAGCATAAAGCAATATTTCCAGAAACTGGATGACATTTAATCAACTTTAATTTTCAAAATTAAGACTTAAATAGGAATTTAATTCTTTATTGGCACGACATAATCTAACAGAGACAAATGTAAAAAATTATTCATTTTGTAATAGAAACGTTCATGGCAGTGAAATAAAACCGATCTCATATGCATATAATCCACAGGCAATGTTAATTGTTCACTTGTATATATATATATAAAGGTTGATATCTTAACTTTGCAAAAATTTCTACACTTTTAAAAACACATTGTGTCATAATAATATGATAAACTAACATATATATATTTAAAAGAATAAAAACTAGAAAAAGAGAAATATGTATATAAGAACAGTGGTAAAAATCAAAGAAAAGAGCCTACTGCTTATATCTTATTTAAATAAAGCAAGTAAAGATAAAATAAACACTAACTTAAAGCAAAATGCATTCATTTTAATAACAAAAAATAGTACGAAGAATTTAAAACTATTTAATTCGTTTATTGTTGTTGAGATGAAAAACTTGATCAGTATAAGTCAATTATTAATTTGGCTCCTCGATAAATGAATTTAACTATTTTTTTATGGTCTATTTACACCTGTTATGCACATGGATGTATGATAGCATTACATTCGCCTCCTTTTGTAAATCATTCAATATCAGCGGTTTCTAATTTTTCACTAATTAATTTGGGAGGGGGATGTTTAAAAATGATCAATGATTAATGTTTTCTTTACAAGGTTCAGGAAAAAAATTAATTTACAGCAAATACTTTTTAAAATTAGTCTTTATGAAAATTAATTTTTTTAAGATTATACACAACAACCTATTTAACATATAACAAAAAATTTTAGTTTTTTTTTAATGTAAATTTTACTGATTATAATAGGCAAATTATGGTAGTTACACAATTTGTAAAAAACAAATGTTATTCTAATAAAATAATTAGCAATTTTATTAAACATTTATATATGAAAAAAATTTATAAATATTTTACCAAAAGAGGCAGGCTTGATATATGGATAAAATCTGCCGGATCGGGTGGTTCGTCCGGCAGACGGTGATGGGACGGGGAGGCAGGACTAGAGCCTCCACTGGATGGCAGCGAAGGGCTGTTTCTCCCTGAATAGGTCTCTCCAGATCCTGAAAAAACAAATGCTCCAAGCTCAAAAAAAAAAAACATAGAAAATTTATGAACAATTATCTATTATCAACTAAGATTTTATATGTAACAATATTTATTTTCTATGACAAAATTGTGTACATGGTAGTATTATTAAGAAACTAAAGCATTTTTCATCATCAGAACTGTCAAATCTGTGACTCAACTGTGGCCTAATACGAAATTATTAATTCCATTAAAATACTTTTAATTGTACTTATTTCTTTGATAAAATTCTAGCTACTGTAAATTTCTTTCTATAATCTGCATCTTATAATCCAGAGGCATAATTTTCAGTTTGAAATAGTAAGTCTTCATCAATCCACATTGATGTATATAATGTCTCAGCAATTTATGCCAATTTTTGATGCACTAAATATTATTAAACAAGTTATGTTTTAAAAACTATGCATAACTTTAACATAAAGTTTTACAGTTTAAAATACTTTTTTTAAGATAGCCAATTATATAAAAAAATTATTATACATTTAAAACACTGGAAATTGGAAAGAAAATTTGCATGGAGGAACTATAGTGAAAACAAAAAAGATGGCATTTTTCAATGGTTTGTAATCTGCATGTTTGCTAGATAGATGTAAATCTTGATCAGTATCATAAATATTAATTTGGCTTTATGTAAACATTTTTAATTTTTATTTATAACTTCACACCAGGCATTTTTCGTCCATAGAACCACTAATCTAGAAAGTGCATCACATTTCATTTAATTTCGTAAAAGTTCAGGCTCCCATCCATCAGCCATAACAATATATTTCTTCCTTTATATTTAAAATATTGTTTGTATTTCTCTTAAACAATAATTTTTAAATTTTTCTGGAAGAAAAGCATTTATTGAGGGCAGTTTTATAGAATTGATTTTTATAAAACCTCAGGAAAAATATGATAACTGATTGTGTACAGCAGCTTAACATCTGCACCCCAAAATTAGAATTTTTCTTAGTGCATAATCCATGAGTTTAAGTGGATAATTATGAAGCATAAAAATATTTTTTTTAAATGTAACAATTAATGAACTTAATTTATAATAATAATTATTCATCATATCTATTTTTAATTTCTGAAATATTTATTGTTGCAGCAATTAAAACTTTTTGGCCGACTCAATGAATTATAAAATATTATGATTATGAAGATAAACATCTTTATTTTACATATTGTATTGTTTACTTTACAACTATTGTCAAATTAGTATATTTTATATGCATTCTAAGAGTTTTTCTTTCAAATGTGACCCATGAAGCTAAAAGAATAAACTCCCTTGTAACTATGTCAGGAATAGACATAATAAATTTCCATTGAATTCAAGAAAAGAACCACAAAGTTATTGTTCTTAGAATAGCTGAATTTAAATTGGAGTACACATGCAGTATATCAGTCTTCCCTGTTGATACACTAAGCTTGGATGATAGAAAGGATGGAATAATTTATGATTGGTTTGGTTTATCACTCTAAGACCATTTTTTGCATATGAAATCTAATTAGACAGGACCTAAGGTTTAAAGTCGATTCCAAATCACAAACGTCCATGCTGCTGTTGGGATTCGAACCCGAAATCTGTGGTACCGAGTGTCAAGCTCTAATCACTCGATCATCCCAAATTATGATTGGATGAATGGAACAATTAACAAAATTAATTAATAAAAACTTTTAAAATACAAATCTTAATAAAAATCCAAAGCTGCAAATGCATGATTAAGCACTGGACTTCTGATCTAGGAGAATTTCATTTAAAACAATACAAGCAAACTAAAACAAGTGTTCTGATGTTTACATTTGGTATAAGTATGTTAAATTCCTACACCTGAAAGGTATTCCACAGCTTTTGAGAAGTATATATCGACTTTTGAAGCTGTGACTTCTGGAGTCCACTCTAAATTGCAGTAGTATTCAGATCAACATTGATATCCTTAAGAGGTGTCTCATTGTTAAATGATTTTAATTTTATGGTTCACATATTAATGCTTAGAAGAATACTTTCCCTTGCATAGGAACAAAAAGAATACAATTTTGCATGCCAATTTTATAACAGTTTGAAAATGGACATTTGTTTTTACAAAAATGACTTTAAAATCTTACTGGACGAGTCTGGAGAATATTCAGGGAGGAGTGGGAGGGTGGTGGTGGTGGTGGTGGTGGTGGTGGTGGTGGTGGTGGTGGTGGTGGTGGTGAGGTACCTCTCGAGGTTGCCTTCCTCCAGGGCAACGGTATTGCAACGTTTGCCCTGGCTCGAGGAATTTTAACCTCTTGTAAAGAGGTGGCAAAAGCTAAAACAGAAGGAATATTTGAATTTATATAGAAAATCCTCTTATGTTTTGTAAATATAGCATAGTTATCGTTTTCAACAAATAATTTTTTCACAAGTTTATTAAGAATTTTCATATAGCACAAAAAAAGTTAATATTAGATTATCATAAAACACATTTCATTAAATGAATAATGGTAACTTATTTAAACATTAATTTGCATATGACAAATAGGAAAAAAATCTAGTCACATAAAGAAATTATGTGCAATAAATTTTTCAATGGCAAAACCACGTAAGATTATGAAATAAATTCTTTTTTTTTTTTTTTCTTCTAATGCAGCTGGCAAACACTTAGACAGTTGTCTTTGATGCCATAAGGCAAGTGCTGCACAGACGTTACTCATTTAACACTACCCAGGAGGTGAGTGTTGTTTGTAGATAAGCTATGGGACACAGAGTAACAATACCCATGCAACGCTCTATGATTATGTTAGACCCGGACCTACGGTTTAAAGTGGTTTCTGAACCACTACAAACATTCATGGCAAAACCGGGACTCGAACCCGAAACCTGTGGTACCGAGTGCTAGCCATTTGGCCATCCAAGCCCAAAAAATTCTAATTTAGAAATTAAGTAAATTTGCTACCACAGCAATAAAAGTTGATTTTATTATTTTTGTTGCAATTCAATGCTCTTAAAGCATATTATTTTACACCTGGAAATTTCTTTTTTATTCAATTTGTATTTGAACTTCAGATCAGTGTGATCTTTTTGTTTGTCAGTACTTAAAAACTCTTATGAATACTCATATACAATAGGATTCTATTATATACGAGTATTGAGTGTGTGTATACAATAACCATATTCAAATTGAGCATATATTGATTGATCATTGATAGCCATTATGCATCATACGAGTTTCATGAATATTCACTCAAATAATATGCAAATGTGGAAAAATTATTTCTTAAAGTCTACCAAGTTCGTGTAATTATCCTAATTTCCTGCTGCCATAATTATTAAATCAAAATGTCTCAGAATTTTGTAGGATAGATTAAAATCTTAGTTGTCACAAAATTTCAGAATTATTTCTTTAAAAGTACAAGTACAAATTATTCACAAAATTGTTCATTAAAAATGTATCCAAAGGAAAATAAGAATTTATGAGCAATAAATAAACAGTTTTATTTTTTAACATTGCCAGAAGTTTATGAAAGCTGCATTTAAAAAAAAACATATTTTTATTAAAAAGAGGCAATATGCACTGCAATGAATGCAGGTAAATGAAAAAAAAGGCACAGAATGAAGTTCAATGAAACATGATTTCCAATAGGCCAAATTAATAATTAAATAGTAAACATAAAAATCTCAAATTGGTGAATTTTATAAAAATGTTATTTTATTTTGAATCTGCTTTTAAAATTAGATTAAATATTTCAATATCTCCTTCTTTTTAAATAAGGAATTGAAATTTATCTCTACAATCAGTTTTAAGTTTTTGTTAATTTTACCTTTTTTTTTTTTTTTATTTTAATGAAATAAGTTTGGTAAATATTTTTCTTCTTACGTTACCATAGCACTCCTTATACTTTTCATGTCGTTAAGTATATAAAATAATTTTCATATTAATGGCATCACAAAATTGGAAAAAATTTTGTCAGGTGGAAAGTAGAAATTTTTATTAAGATAGGTATAAATTTTCAGGTGTAAATATGATATTAAGGAAAACAATTCAACAGGCATGAATCATCTACAGGTTTTTCCCTCGATCAAGGATTATATGCAAGAAATTATGATAAATAAAGAGGCTAAAAAGATGTAATAAATTTTAACTTACATGCAGGGCATCCATCGAAGTACCTCGGCTGCCAAACGGGTCCGAAGAGGGCTTCTAGAAAGAAAAAATTGCATATATTCTGGGCAGATAGATTGGCTTCAATGAATATTACATGAATGAATGAAAAAAGATATAAATTGTTAATTTTACTCAAATTGATAATCTCTATCCAATTACGGCAATATTTGAAAAAAAAAAAAATCTATCTAAACTCCATCTAAAAATTTCATATATATGTAAGTAAAATAAATGAAAACTTAACATTCCAATAACAAATACATACATTTATTCCCAATATAAGAAAATAAATAATTTATTTATCAAACAAATAATATTTAATATAAATAATGAATTCCCAATATGCTCATAAAGATCTGAAATAAAATTACAATTTTTAGGAAACTAAAAAAAAAAATATTGTTACTTTTAAATTAAGCAAGGGGTTAAAAAATAATGGTTTTAGTACAAAAAAAAAAAATAGTAGAGAATATAAACATAATTTATACACACAGTTCTAAGAATACAACAGACAAGCAAACAAATGTACACATAAACCTCTTGCTTTAGGATAATTTTGAGTTGAATTATCAACAAAATAATACAAACTTATAAGTCTTAAAAAAAAATCATTTAGTTTCTTATACATTAGACACTTATACAGAAGTAATAATTATTTTTTTAATTTCTTATTATAGCAAAAAGCAATTATTAAATTTACAAAAAACATCTTTGATAAGAATTACAAAAATAGTGAACAGATATATGATACATGTGATAATGACACAAAGAACTGCATGAACATAACAATTTATGTGGCTTACCATTTTTAAAAAGCGCAAGAGGCTTGATATGCCTCCACGGACCGAAGCGCGCTCTGGTGGGTGATGGGAGTGGTGGTGGTGGGTATTGGCGTGGTGGCCGCCGTTGTGGTGGTAGTGGGCGTGGTGGTAGGCCTCTTGGTGGCGTCTGACGAGGCCTTTTCGCCTAAAAGGAATAATATTAAACACTATTCATATCTCTCACTGTAAAATTTAGAAAATCTCATTCATTAAATGCTATTTAAAAATTTAAGTAACATTGTAAAACTTAAAAAAAAAAAAAAAAAGGATTAAATTTTGATAAAATGTTCTTATGAAAATTTATACTTTTATAATTACTTATAAAACTACAGAATCTTTGAATTAAAAATTTTTTTTTAAACAAAACATAAGATACTAACTTTAATAGATAAACATTTACAATTAATTAATCTTATTTAAAGTGGCCTATTCCATATTTTCTTGGGAGTTCTCATAATTAAAAAAATTCATCTGTTTATACTTTTCAGTTTGTTATTGTAGAAAATCTATAAAAATGTGAGATGTTATATTCCTCAGCAAGGCCAATGTCTTCCTCAATCTCAACAGTGGATCAATGCACATACAAAATATTAATAATGTATTGTATCTGCTGTTTAGTCATTGCGTAAGAAACAGAAAAATTTTGCTTGGATTACACGCATAGCACATTTTTGTACTACATTTTAGAATGTACTTCACGTTAAAGTACATAATTATTTTAGTAAAATTTATAATATGAATAGATATCAAAAATATATATTAAAATGAAATATAAGTTGTACCTCTGAATCAGAGGAGTCCTCCACCTCTGAGCTGCTCCTCTTTCCCACTGCAAAAAAAATTTAAATTAAAACCTTTTAGAAAGAGTAAAAAATAAACATTAAACTATAATTTAAGGTGCAGAACCTGTTTTTTTTTTTTTTTTTTTACAATTTTATAAAACTAAAATGATAAAAATACTATCTTATACTGCTATATATTTCTAATTGTTAATTACTGGGCTTCAAACTTTAATAGACAAAAAAAAATTATTTATTTTGAATATGAAATAAATATAGGTCTTAAACAGCCTCATTTCTAGATCTGACTAGCAAAGTCATTGAATAAAAATTTCTCTTATCTATGCTGGGTTTGTCACAACAAATTTGTAGGTCTAAAAATTTTTCTATTGTTTCAAGAATGAAGATGCATTTCTCTCAGATGCCATCATGACTAGGTATTAATTCCAAATTGTGGCGAGTACGGAAGACTGATATATTTATTTAAAAGACTGATGCAGATTCAAATAGACATGATACCATGATCATAAAACAGATATATTTATTAAAAATCTTTTAACATCACCTGTTATTGTACTAGTTTGAAGTGATCAACCCAGCAAATCTCTTGAACATTTAAATTTCATCACACTATATTTTATTATCTAGTGTTTTCACAATTAAAGCTGAAACACCTTGCAAGGTTCTCATTCCTGACACCACTGTAAAATACACACAATCCTCGAGTGAATTGATCCAAGTTCAAATGACTTAGTGGAATGCATAAAATTAGATTTCACTTAAATTTTTTTTTTACTTGGAATGACAGCAATCAAAAACCTATGTTCCTGTCACTCTATTGTTGTCGTCTTGAATTTCATTGTGGAAGACTTGTGTAGAACAACAGAAAGAGGACTTTTCATTCAATAAGAAACTCTGGATTTGGTCTACTGTAAACTGAGCAATTGAAAAAACTGATTCTTTCACATGTTCACTCAAGTCTTTAATTCTTAGTGGGAATCAGCTTTACAGTCATCGCTTCAAAAACTAATAGGACCTTTTTGATAATGAATAAAATTTTGAGTTTTAAAAAAAAAAAAAATTTTAACATTTCTCCTTCTTTGCATAATCCTCCAAGCAATTTAAATTATAGCATCTTCAAAGGCGCAATAGCCCCATGGTGGGCCAAGGCCGTCTGCCTACTGGCAGATTTCGAGACAAGAGATGGTTCCTTTTGATGGGGTAGTGTTGTAAGCCCTACGCTCTGCAGTCATATTAGACCAGGACCTATGATTTAAAGTGGATTCCGAACCACTACAAACATTCATAGCATCACCGGGACTTGAACCGAAGCCTGTGGCAGCGAGCGCTAGCCATTCGGCCAATCAGGCCCCTTAAATTATAACTACTAAGTAAAATATTTTCATAAAATATAGAAGAACCAAATACAAAAATAACTATTTATTGTTGTTAAATATTAAAATATTTTTTATTGTTGTTATGTTTAACCTGGTGTCGAGTTCACAAATACAGCCTGAAGATTTTATTTTTGTAATAAATTGCCATAGTTCCCAATTCATATTTTCTTTACAATAAATATGGTCCTATGTTTATATTTCTAATAAATATTAAATTATTTCAGAAATTTGGAGTCCTTCCCACCCTATAATGCAGACTTTTCCAAGTCTTCAGTCTGGGCCAAAAGTTCTCTAATCCTTTTACATTAACATTTTTCCAAGCTGGTTGGAAAAGGTATAACAGATAACGAAAATATCTATTTTTATTTCAGATCTACATATTTAATTGAATGCCGGATTAATTACAAATATTAAAATTTTAGCAGTAAGTAATTTTAAACAAAGCCTTTTTCATTGGAAATTGAAAACATTGGAACAAAATTCAAAATAGGCATCAAAAATTACTTTCAATAAATATTAGGCAGATAATTAAAGCTTAAAAAAAAAAAACAAGAAGTCTTCTTTATATTTACAATCTCAACATTTAAAATGATGAAGAAAATAGTAATTACATGTCTTGTGGGAAAGTCAAACAGAAATCATAAAATATAAATAAGTGATTCATTTTGTATTTCATAAATGAAATATTATAAATTCATACAAATACACCATATAATTACAATATATGAAACAAATTCATTATTGCTTTGAAATATATTTAGTATTGGTTTAAAAATCTTGACATCTTATCAGATTTAAATGAAGAAACTTGTAAAAAATATCTTAAAAAATTAAAATACTTCTCATGAAAATTATGACAAATTCATAAAAGGCAGACATAACCTATTTGATACAGTTTTTTTTGTTACTCAAGATGGTAGAAAATTTTAAAAACTGCACTTTAGAAGCATATTGAAGAAGCAAAAAAAAAAATTATTCCAATAAGGGAAATCAAACGTTCCTTTTTTTTTTTTTTTTTTCTTAATTTATCCTTCATTGTATAATTTTTTTTTTTCTTTTTGCAAGAAATGCTGAGCACATAAAAAATATTACAAAATAATTTTTTTTTTAAAATATGCAGGCAATTATTTACCCCAATTACCACAAAAGGAGTTGGGAGTTTCAAGAGGCACATTGTGTGAAAATAAAGTGTTATCATCTTCGAAAATTCCCATACTACTGAAAAATATTTAAACTAAATATATTAAAAAAATATATATTAAATTAAATATATAAGGATTTTATTTTATTTTATTTAACAAGATAAGAAAAATAGATATGTTACAAGCAAATGTTCTGTTTTCTGACATAGGGTTGTAATTTGGCGGTTGAAAAGCAAACTAGAGATGGTCTCGAGTTTCGTTATCAGAAAAAAAGTCATCTGGTTTAAGAATGGATTTGTTTTAGCTATTTTTATATGATAGTTTTGATTTAGATCATATCAAACCTCCCCCTGCAGTTAAAGATTTGAGTTAAAAAAATGTCTTCAACGCGATAAATTTCAATAAAATCAATATGGATGATGCATGGCTTCCCAAAATAAGTTTAGGCAATGAGACTTAAAAAAGCTCCTCATTAGTCAAAGTTAGTTGAATTTCTATATCAGTTAACTTAATTGGGCATATTTATAGATGTGCCTTATTAAATATTGATCTGCATTGTTTGCTTTTACATTTTCTTAGGAGTTTTAATAAAATTCTGATTTTGAACTTGGTTATTTACTTTGTTTAAAAGTCCATACACAAAGAAATCAAATAAGCCTGAACTTCATTGCAATGCCTTCTTTTCAAAGCGGTGCTTTGCATTAATTCAGTAATTAAAATTCTGAACTATCTTCAATTTGCATCACTAAATTATTATTCATCTAAACTTCACATTTTTAAAAAAGATGTTTATCTTACTGGAGGAGGTGGAGGCTTCTGATGCAGACGGGCTGGTGGGTGGTGGGCTGGGCCAGACTGGGATACGGACGGCTGAAAAAGAAGCAGAATTTTCAATATCAAATGAACAAATAAAATAATTCTGAACCAAATTCAAAACAATTAATTTTTTTTAAAATTTATTAAGTTTCTAAGCTATATTTATAAATATATATGTTTCTGTATATAAATATAAGTTTATATATATATATATATATATATATATAAACTTATAAAATTATTTATGAGTTTCTAATCCATTTTTAAAATATACATAAATGGATAGATGTATTATTCACTAACATGCTTAATTTATTTTTAAATTTCAATTTCATAACATTTGATAGTTTCTTCACTGATTAAAAAATCTTAAATGCATTAAAATCTTAGTGTTAATTTAACTAAAGGGCCATTTTTTAAATCAAATTATAAATGTTTTTTAATAAGGCAATCTACAATAATGTAAATTAAATCCTTATAAAATCATATTTTCTCATATCCACAATTATTCCCCAAAAATTCCATAAGGGCCTGTTTTATTAAATTCTCCCATTCTGTTGGGCTTCTTTTTTTAAAGAATAATTCCTAAAGATATTTCTGGGGAGGGGAGAAATATGTATATATGGCAACACATAATCCAAATATAGAAATTTTAAGATTTGTAATATATAATAATTTAGATTAAAAAAAAAAAAATTTTTCAAATGCTAATAAGATATTGATTAAGTAGCTACATTCTATTTCCCATGATAAATATGGAATTAAAATAACAGTTTTTCAAGAACATCAAAAGTAGAGACACTAATAAACAAAAGCAATAAAATCAGAAAAAAGAATTCTTACTGGGCTCATGTGGTGGTGAGTGGGTGAATAATCCACCTGTGAGAAGAAAAAAATAAAATTCATATATTATTGTAGTTAATTGTTATTAATTAAAGCAGTGTTATTCTAAATTTCAGATACAATTTGCTAGGACTAAAAAGCATTTACTATTTTCCATAAATGAAGATAAAATTATACTAAAGTTAAACAAAACAATTGCATTGTTTTTATTTATAAGGACTCCTTTTAATATGGCTTGAATATAATTTTAATTTTTATTGATTATAAAATGCATATATCAACAATTCTTTCTTTCTTTCTTTTTTTTTTGTAGATAATTATGCATGCTTTCAAAGCAATTATTTCTAAACAAGAATTCCTTAATTTCATTTGTAATAAAAAAAAATACTGCAGAATGATTAAAATTATTGCAGAATTGTTCAATTTCATTTGCAATTAAAGATTATTGCAGACTACTTGTTAGCTAACATTTTAACTCAAAAGCATTAAAATATCACAATTCTTTTAACAACAAATAACATCAGAACAAATGTAATTTTTTGCTTATACTTCGCGGTACTGTATAAACTCCTTGGCGTAATTTAAGGCCTGGAAAAAATATAGATCTCGTATATGCGCGCCAATTCGCGCGTTATTCAATGACTTGACTTGACCTGATTTTGAGATTTATGCTCGCGTTAGCTGTTTTATCTCAATTTATCCGCGGTATTTATAAGTACTACATACCACAAATTATGTTTTTGTACCTAATAAAACAATATATAGTTACATATTACAGTTTTCCATACTAACAATGGAAAATAGAAAAAAAAAATGTATTTAAAAATCATGGTGAAAACAAAACAGACGACATTTTACTGATTGTTTTTTAATAGTCATACTTGTAGGAAGAATGAATATTTTTATTATTTAGTTTCGTAATTAATTATTGACTTGTTTTTCATTATTATCTAATACTTATTTTTTTAATACTTTTTCAACCACTAGCGAGCGCATTCACCGATATTTTGTCTATTTCTTTTTTATTTATCAATCGTCGAGAACTGTTATGCTCCTTTCTTTATGTCGTCTTCGCGATAACATAAAAGTTTTGCCAACTTTCGGTGTTGGAAAAAAAAAAAAAAAAAAAGTTTTGGTGGCCAGAAATGGCGGGCTATCGAAATTTCGCATCAATTCAAAATCCACTGATCAACAATGATGGAACTATAAAACTGTGATTAAATATTTTTGTCTAATTTTACAGAAGTTCTGCTTTTACCTATCGTTCACAACTGTTATGTTTCTTTCTTTATGTTAAGAAATTATTTTTACTTATTCAAAGTTATGTCAACGTTTGTTGGCGAGAAGCATTTTGCAGGACGGTTTTACGGAATTATTATTATTAATTAATTTATTTTTTTAACTCCCAAAACAAATGTCAGTAGATTGTAAGCAATGGCCTATAACTCCGCAGCCCGAAATTTTGAACTTATAATCATCATTGGCGCGACAGCCACATAGTGGATGGGCGAAGACCATCAGCTTACTGGCAGATTTCAGACAGATGTTTTCTTTTTACGGGATAGGGTTACCAGCCCACGTCCAACGCTCTACATTCGACCGGTACCTACGCTTTAAAGTGGGTTCCGTGGCATTACTAACATTCTTGGCGCCACCGGGACTCGAACCCGAAATCTGGGGCACCGAGTGCGCCAGAGCGATGGTCACTCGGCCATCAGGCCCCTTAATTTATAATACACGAATTATAGGAAGGTATGGAACTTCCTAAAAGCCAGTGGATTCTATCCTAAAGTATTATACAATATTCATTGGATACTGCATGATTCCGACTCCCCTCCCCCGCACCTGAGGTTATCTGTAACCGCTGTTTTTAACCAGATACTGAAAATTCAAAGACAAATCTTTTGGTTACTCTAACTTTTTGATGGTGCTGTTTTGTTTTGTGACTAAAAAAACTCAATGTCCTGAAGCGCGGGACGGACATCCCATGAGTGATCTACTCATGATGGATGGAGGAAAGGGGCAGCTTCTGTTGTGATGGAGAACCTGTAGGTAGGAAGTCTGACTTTTGCTCCGTGACGCTCTTACAGTCATAGGAGACCGGGACTAAAGTGGATTCGAACCACTACCAACATCCATGGCACCGCCGGGACTCGAACCCGAAACCTGGGACACCGAGCGCTAGCCACTCGACCATTCAAGCCCCTTGATGGTGCTTCAGTGATTTGATGCACTGCTTCTCCATTCAATTGAATAATTAAGTATTTAAAAAACTTGATTCTAGACTTAACAAAAAGTATTGAGAGTCTTACCCGGCACTGGTGGTCGGCAGCGCGCGGGTGGGGCAGGCTGGCCACAGGCACGATTATCATGTGTGGTGGGCCTGTGCCGTGGCGCCTCCTCTTCTGTCTGAAGGTCACCCCTTCCTTCTAAAAAAAAAAAAACATTTCTTGAAAAAAAAAGGAAATAAAAAAAAATTATAAGATTTTTTTTTTTCAATTCCTACTATTAGCTCACACTCTCCTCTATATACTCAAATTTTCAATCGTTCATAAAATACTTTTTATCCCTCCACTCATATTCAAATACATTTTTTTTTTAATTTGTAGTGGATGACACTTGATATTAATACAGTTTTTTCAAATATTAATTCATTCATTAAATTAAATTCATTAATTTTAGTTTCTTTTTAGATTTAAATTGCATGTATCTAAGAATAGGTGGCTCAGATAAACTTTCAAAAATGAATGAAAATTATTTATAAAGCACTTTCTGCAATAGAGTGAAAAAAAAAAAAAGCAGAAATTGACTTTACATTTTTTATTTTTTTTTATTATTATTACTTGTTTAATTTTCTTTTGCCAATTTCAGCTAAAAGGTGAAAGTGGGAATTAGTTACAAACGACGTCCGAAGTTTTTACCTCCAATATTCTACTCCTTTTTTCTGCCAGCCGGGGTGACCGTCTTGGGGAGCTGGCAGAGGAACTGGTGGTGGCAGTGGTGGAAGATGACTTGATGTCAGTTCATCACCTCTTAATTCTTCCGGGGTGTCCTCAGAGCCTATGTTCCTGAAATACAGATGAATAAAATCAGCTTAGTCGTCAACACGCCAATTGAAAAGAAAAATTCCGACACTCCAGTACTTTTACGATTTATTTTATATCTAGCATTTAACAAAATATAATTTAAAGGTAAGTTTCACCGATTGAGGCGCCATACACACAAAAAAGTCTGTTCATTGTTCTCCATTTTCTACTGGTTTTATTTTTCACCTATATTGCATTTTTTTTTCTTTTCTTTTTACGCATATAAAATATTTTCATTTTCTTTCGAAAAATTCATATATATATATATATATATATATATATATATATATATTTCCGTGCATTGCCGCATGTTATCTTTTATTCAGTATTGCTGCGAGAACACAGCATCAAGTCAGAGAATCTAACACAGTGATCTCTTCATTTCTAAAACGATCCGTTTGAACGAGTCAAAAGGATTGGTAACTAATTTCGCAATTGTTTGAACTTATCAGCAATTGTTGTAGTTATATATAAATGCGTGAACAAAAAAAGGCGACACATTTAACGCTTTATAATTATATTTAGCAATACATTTCACAAATGCCTTAAAAGTGATTAAAATCATAAGAAAAAGGAGGCAAGAAATCAATTAAATTTAGGAAAACACTTTAAAATTGCTCAGACATCCAAGCAATGGCCTAGTGGCTAGCGCTCTGGCGCTGAGTACCACAGGTTTCGGGTTCGATCCCCGGAGGTGCCATGGATGTTTGTAGTGGTTCGAATCCACTTTAAACTGTAGGTTCTAGTCAAATAGGATCGTAGAGCGTTGCGTGGGCAGTGTTACTCTGCGTCCGTGACACATCTTCAAGCTACACGCACCTCCTGAGTAGTGCTAAGTGAGTAACGTCGGTGCAGCTCTTGCTTATGGCACAAAAGACAATTGTCTAAGTATTTGCCAGCTCCATTAGAAAAAAAAAACCTTTTGTAAGAAATTCCAATATAAAGTAGATATGCTGACAATATTATGCAATGTTTATAAGCAATACTTTTAATGATACAGTTTCAATAAGTAAATAATAAATTAAATCAATTCATTAAGTAAAAAAATCTCCGGAAAAATAACTGATGCATTTTGAAAAATTAATAATCACAACGGGAAAATGCTTGGGAAGTTTAAAAAAATAATTCTGGCATCAAACTGGAGCAGAGTGTAAATTTTAAATGCTATTAAAAATAATAACTAACTATAATTTTGGTTAAATAATGTAATCTAATTAAATCTAAGACGAGCATTCATTTCGTAAAAATCTGTCTGAAACTAAAATTATGCCGTTTTCTCCCTGTTGATGAAGACGGAGTATTTCTTTTGCATGTGTGTGTATGAAGTCTACTAAAAATTGCTGATTTTAACAGTTTTCCATCAATGGTGCAGTCCAAAGATTGGCAATTATTGAAGAAAACATCATTAAAAGAGACTTAACAAAGAAACGCACTGCATAAAGAAAAATTTGTTAAAATGTCTTAAAAAGACATATGGCTACTTACTCTGAGGCGGAAGTGTAGGAGGTATATGAGTTTTCATCATGTGCAGACATTTTACACAAATATATATATACAACTGCAAGAAAAAAAAGCACAAAAATTAATAATGCAGAAATGTCTTACAAATTATCATTATTTCAATACACAGTCATAATTTTCGGCAGTATAAAAATAAAGCTATCTAGTATATCATATCCCATGGGTGATGTGCACTTGATCGCTAATTAAAATTATTTATTTATTGTATATATAGTACCAATAAATAAAGTTCCGTTTCGTTATGCATGGTTGGAATCCTACACTAGCATAATATTTTTAAAAATTTTTTAGCTATATTGGTACTTACGTATTAACCGCATGTTAGCTATCAATCGCTAGTGATAACCTCAGCGTATTAAACAAACAGCGCGATTGAAAAACCTAACAGCAATAGGATATTTTCCGTTCGAAACAAAATTTGGTTAAGATTAGGACATTATTGTTATCACTCTACGGTCATTTTGTGCCCATTTCAGGCTAATTAAATCGGCACCTACAGTTTAACGTGGATTCCGAATCACTCACAAACACCCGTGCCACCGCCAGGATTCGAACCGGAAGACTTCGATAATAACAAACAAATTATAAAACATGATTGATCATTTTAAGTTTCACATATGTAAATTCCGATTTTCAATGAATATTTTTTTAACAATGTAAGTAAACAGACAGCGAACAGCATAAATTTTAAACAAAATAACACATTTTTAATATTCAATCGTTATTTTAGGCGATTAAAAGTTTAAAAAATTAAAATGTCCGAAAACAAAACATTAACTCAAATATATATGTTCTCGCATAAGTTTTATTTAGTAAAAACTATTAATTACCATGAATAAAATGTAGTAATATTTTCTTCAATAAAATTAATGTGTAATCTAATTTCTCATTTTAAATGTATTTTTATTTCACTCAATATGGCCCTAAATGGCCGAGTGGCTAGCGCTCTGGTGTTCGGTACCACAGGTTTCGGGGTTCGAGTCCCGGTGGTGCCATGGATGTTTGTAGGGGTTCGAATCCACTTTATACCGTAGGTCCCGGTCTAACAGGTTCGTTGAGAGTTGGGGGATAGAGTTACTCCGCGTCCGCTTTTATCTTCAAGCTACACCGTCCTGGGTAGTGCTAAGTGCAGCGTTTTCCTGAAGGCACCGAAGACAAATGTTTAAATTTTTGCCAGCTGCATTAGAACAAAAAAAAATTTGCTCAATTTAAATATATATATATATATGAAATGCGTTTCTAGAGAAAAAGTTAATTGATTTTTTTTTTGTGTGTATATTTTTATATATAATATTCGAAGTTAAAAATGAACTGAAAATTTTTAAAGAAAAATTCACATATATAAATTCCGATTTTGAATTTTTTAACAGAGTAAGTTAACACAATGGACAGCAGAAATTTAAAAAATAATAATACTTTTGTTAATATTCAATAGTTATTTTATGCAATTAAGTTTCAAAAACTTAAGTCTAAAAAAAAAAAAAAAAAAAAAAAACATTTAACTCCAAATATCTTGCATAATCTCTTGCATAAAACGAAGTTTTGTTTAGTAGAAACTATTGATTACCGAGTAATTTTTTTTATCAATAAAAGTTAACAGTGTTAAAAAATAAAATTTCAGTTTTCCTGTATTATTATACAAATTAAATCTAATTTTATTTTCAATGTTTTTTTTTATTTCGCTCAATTAAAAATATATAAATGGAAATGTGTCTCTGTAGAAGACTTAAAATTATTTTTTTTGTGTAATTATTTTTAATATGGGGGCTGATATGGTCGAGTGGCTAGCACTGGTTTCGATTCGAGTCCCGGCGGTGCCATGGATGTTTGCAGTGGGTTCGGAATCCACTTTAACTGTAGGTCCCTGTCTAACATAATCGTAGGGCCTTGCGGGGGTATTGTCACTCCGCGTCCGTGGCTTATCTTCAAGCTAAATGCACCTCCTGGGTAGTGCTAAGATGGTAAGTGAGTAAATTAGATGCAGCGTTCGCCTTAAAGCATCCAAGATAATTGTCTAAGTGTTTGACGGCCGCTTTAGAACACAATATATATATATCCGAAATATCTTTGAAAATTCTCTACGACAGTATTTGGCCACAGTTATAAGAGTACGCATTAAAATATTCAAGCTTTTGGCCTTTTCAATATGAAATAAATTAAAAGAGTTAGAACCAAATCTTCGAATTGCATTAACAAATGGAATCCAATCAAAAAAAAAAATTTTTCATATTATTAAAGATTAAAGAAATGCAATCAATACTATGCAATATACTATATAGAATATACTGTTATTAACTGATATATTACTGAGAGCCTGATAGCGAGTTTTTAATACTATTTTCTAGGTTTAAAATGAACTGAAACTGTAGAGAAAACTTTTCATTGTCATCATCAGCTCATACGTATGCATAAAAAATTATAGCTGCACATGATTAAAATTCATGAAAAAAATATGTAAAACAGTCCTAAAGTCGCCAGTTTATTGTATATGTTTATTTTAAATGTTAAAATGTCAGTGGAGGTAGTTTAGAGATTGGACTTTTAACGCCTCATTATGAAGTCTTTTTATTTTTATATCATTCAATTAAGAACTATTTTTTCAAGAACTTCAGATTTTGTTTAAAGATTAAAGAGACATCGCCAAAAAATGTTTAGAAATTTACAATCATAGACTAAACAGATAAAGCACTGAAGTATCACAACTAAGAACTGCACCCTTTTTCTCAGGCCTACGGTGTGACGACTGCTCATTAGTGCTCGTCGCCAAACGTTTAAACAAAAAGTATGCGGGAAAATGTTTACGATTTCTGGAGATCTTTCTCATGGTACCAACTTTTGCAGATGCTTCTGTTAGTAATTCAAAGCTGCAAAAAAACAGCTGCAAAAATGCTGTCTTAATACTTTGCACCCATTTTCCATGTTATGGCTGGCTGTTTTCGCAGAGCAATGATTATCGGTGCAAAGCAAATATACAAAATGATTGCAGGTGGTTTTCGAATTCTATGGATTTGGTTATAATACAACTCCGGGGTCGGAATAATCGTTTTGATTGTTAGACAATGGACAGAAATAATTGGCATGGATCGCTTTATTATGCGATCATCATATTTTAAAAAAATATAAAATTAATGATTTTTTTTTTTAAACTTCAGATTAAAAACGGAAATTTAATCCAGATACATTTTAAAAAAAAAAAAGTAATTTAAATAATGGGTAGCTATTTAAAAAAATTTCTATTTCTTTTTATATATTTATTATTTTTTTTGTCTATAAGTTATTCAAAGCGGTTAGAACTGAGAAAACCAACGAGTTTATTAAAGATATCGTTTAAAATGGGGGGGGGGAATTAAAACACAGTTTTAAAGAATTATTTTTAATTAATCTCTAACTCCGATATGACAGGGTTTTTTTTTTTTAAGAAAATAAACGCATTTAGCAGGAAAATGAGCAATTTTATCTATCTATATCTAAATATATATAATTTTTATAATCTATTTATATATTTAGTATTTTTTTTTTTTAAATGGGGCGGGGGCATTATAGAATTATTAATAAATCGGGGGCATTCACAAGAGATATTCGTAAAACAAACATTCCAAGAGATCGTATAAGAACAAACGTATTAGAGTTTATTACAAGAGAATATGTTTAAATCTTACATCTCTAAAGATAATAGAATCAAACGGATAGCTTTTTTTTTCGAGAAATATTTAAATTATGGTTAATTAGTTTTATGGTCAATTATATGGTTATTATGGTTAATTAATTTTAGTTAATTAAGTCCCATAGTTAATTAGTTTTTAATAAACAAAACATCGACAAATGAACAAGTTTATTATCTATCTATATCTAAATATATATTTGAGATTTTTTTTAATAATTTAAGTAGAAACTTCATAAATTTGATCTAGAATTATTAATTTAAAACTGGGGAGAGACATTCTCATAAAAGATATTCGTAAAAGTAAACGTTCAAGACATCGTATTAAAAACATCCTACCAAGATTCGAACAAGAGAAAGATATTCGTAAATCTTACATCTCTAGACATAATAGAATCAAACGGATAGCTTTTTTTTATTTAAATGTAGATGGTTAATATAGTTTTTTTTTTTTTAAATTAAACATGGTTAATTAGTTTTTGAATAAAAACAAACATATTTAGCAGGAAAATGAGCAAGTTTATCTTATCAATATCTAAATATATTTGAGATTTTTATTTTTGTCTATAATTTAAGTAGAAACTTTCATAAATTTGATCTAGAATTAAAGCGAACGGGGGTGGGGGGGAGACGCTCATAAAAGATATTCGTAAAAGTAAACGTTTTTAGAAATGATAAATGCTGAAAATTTCATAAATGTATGTTCTAGAATTATTAATTTAAATGGGGAGTCCACGGGGGGTCATCATAAAAGATATTCGTAAAAATTCATGTTCTAAATTATTATTTATAGTTCCAAAACATCGTATAAGAACAACGTATTAAGATTCGTACAAAGAAAGAAATTCTTAAATCTTACATCTATAAAGATGATAGAATCAAACGGATAGCTTTTAGTAGAGAAATATTTAAATATGTACAATGGTTTAATACAGTTTTTTTAAATAAAATAAACATATTTAACAGGAACATATTAACAGGATAACCCTTTCAATATGGCGCATGTTAAGAGACAAAAGAAAAGCAACATTTTAAATCAGGTTTTAATATTAGTGAAAATTTCTATTAAAATTTTTTAAAAGGCTTGAAATTATGATATGTAATTTTAATTAACATAATTAGAAACACAGAATGCCTCGTGCCAGCTGTACATTTAATTTCTATGAACATTTTTATAGTTAAAAAAATAAATAAATAATTTCTTTTGTCATAACTTTTGGCCAAATTGAAAGAATATTTATTTTCAAGTAAAAAATTAATAATTTAATTAAGAAGTACAATTTAAAAAGTATCAATAATAAAATGAAAGCATAATTAACATGAATATAAATACAAATAAAATTACTAAATTTCTATTATAACAAAAACAGTTAAAAAAAACAAATATCTTTAATTTTTAACAATAAATGCTTTTTTTTTTTCAATTCCTACTATTAGTTCACACTCCCCCTATATATATTTATATATCTTGTTCACATTTTCAATCGTTCATAACATACTTTTTATTCATACACTCAAGTTCAAATACATTTTTAACTTGTAGTGGATGACACTTGATGTTAATGCAGTTTTTTCAAATATTAATTAATTCATTAATTTTAGTTTTATATAGAGAAAAATTTCTCTTATATAAGATACTTAGCGGGATATAAATTTAGGAATCAATACCGTCAGTGGCGAAACGCGTGGATCGCTGGAAAAAAAAACTTTTTTTTTTTTTCATATTCTTTTTCATTCTGGGTGCTAGTCTGAGTCAAGGAGGGAACAAAATGGAAAAATTCGCTTTCTATTTTGTCACTTAACATTGTGAATCTTTTCATATGTATATATATATATTTTTATTAATTGTAACTATTTCATAAAAAGTAAATAAAATAAAAATTTTTCTTTGTTGACCTACGTAGAAATTCACTCCCAAATTTTTTTTTTTTTTTTTTATATTACTTGTTTTATGTGAGAAGGAACTACAATAACCTCTTTTTATACGCTGCATATTAGAAGACAAAAGAAAAGCAAGATTTAATTCAAGTCTTAATATGAGTGAAAATTCCTATTAAAATTAAAAAAAAAAAAAAAAAGACTTAAACTTGCCATATGCGGTTTTAATTGACATAATTAGAAATACAAAATTAAATTTCTAGTTTGCTGCACATTAAATTTCTAGTAGTTTTTAAATAGTTTATAGGTCGTTTTTCCTGGATAAAACACATAAATACAAGAATACAAAAACATCTACTATACTTCTGTTTTAAGCTGAATTTTTATTACTTAAGATCACTAAAATACGAAAAATAAATATAATAAATACTGAGATTGTTAAACAAAACAAAATGAATCGTTCATCAAGAAACATTAATAATAGATATAATAGCAATAACAACACATAATTCTTTTAAATCATAAGCAAATACAAATATATTTTAAAAAGGATATTTTAAATCAAACTTACCAATTCAAATTAAATATCAGAATGGAATATAATACAAAAATGGAATAAATATAGACAATAAAATTAAGTTAAGATATATAGGAGAAATTAAATAAGATAAATACAAGATGAAAATACAATTATATAAGACGAAATTAAATTATTAAAATAGATTAAATACAAATAGAAAAGTTTAAAGTTTGAATATCAAAAATGAGCGCAATCGAAGCAAGAGCATCCGATCAAATTATGACGTAAAATCCGCGGGAGGTCAGTTTTATAGGGAGCTGAAAGCAGCACGCTGATTGGTTAACGGTAATGTATGCTATAATCATTCCCAATTGTAAGTCATCAAACGATCGTCATTCTGTACATGTCACGTGGTCAGATGTTTTGTCTATGTTTCTTGGGATAGGCAGATGATTTTTTCACGCCTTTTTTCACTTCTTTTGTAAACATTCTTAAGTTCGTAATAAATTAGAACATTACCATTTAGTTAAGAAGTATTAAAAGAGTGATGCAATAATCATGGAAAAATAGATAAATAAATATAGCAAATTAATTATTATAAATAGTGATTTTTTATATCATATCTATTATTAATTTATTATTCATTCCAATTTCGAAAAAAAAAAAAACAGTTTTAGAAATTTATTAGTTAATTATTATTTGTCAAAATTTCACGATTTCAATTCATTCCAGACATTCTTTCTTGTAGGTCATCCACTTGTGAATGAAAAAAATGGATTTCTTATTTGGAATCAACAGATATTTTTAGAAAATTAAATAAATTATAAAACATTATTGATAATTTTAAGTTTCACATATAAATTCCGATTTTCAATGCTTTTTTTAACAGTGTAGAAATAAACAGACAATGAACAGCAAATTTTTAAATAAAATAACATTTTTTAATATTCAATCGTTATTTTAGGCGGTTAAAAGTTTCAAAAATTAAAATGTCAAAAACAAACCATTAACTCCAAATATATGTTCTTGTTAGTAAAACTATTAATTACCATGAATAAAATGTAGTTATTTTTTTCAATAAAATTAAAGTGTTATCTAATTTTATTTTAAATGTATTTTTATTTTACACAATTTGGGCCTAATTGGTGAGGGCTGGCGCTCTGGCCCTCGCTATCACAGGTGTCGGGTTCGAGTCCCGGAGGGGCCATGGATGTTGTAATGGTTCGAAATCCTCTTTAAACCGCAGGTCCCGGTCCAACAAGCTCCAGAGAGTTTGGAAGTAGTGTTACTGTGCACCCGTAGCTTATCCTCCAAGCTACACGCACCTCCTGGTAGTGCTAAGTGAGTAACGTCGGTGCAGCGCTTGCCTTAAAGCATCTAAGATGTCATGTCTAAGTGTTTAGAACATAAAAAAAATGATAATTATTTCAACTACGGGTAATTTGTCATTAAAGGCTTTTCATATAGTTTGGTTTGAAATTAGTGTTTAATGAAAAAACCCACCTATATTTAACTGTTTTATTTATGTTTTTAAAAATTTTATTATTTTGTAAAAAGGAAAAAAACGTTAATATTGACAAATGTAACGTTGATATTCGTTAATTAATATTTAATTAAGTTGTTGTTAATTAATGTTCTGCAAGCAGCGTTTTCTGCAATATTGTCTGATTCATTTGTTCGATTCTTTTTAGAATCGAACATTTATCAAAACGAAGAAAAATAGATAAATAAATATAGCAAAATATTATTATAAAGACTTGTGGTTTTTCATATCATATCTATTATTAATTTATTATTCATTCCAATTGCACCGAAAAAAATAATAAATAAAAACAATTTTAGAAATTTATTAATTAATTATTATTTGTCAAAAATTTCACGATTTCAGTTTTCAATTCATTCAAGACATTCTTTCTTTGTAGGTCATCCACTTGTGAATGTAACAAAAAAAAATGGATTTCATGCTTGGAATCAGCAGTGCCAAAACCACATAAAAATGAAAACATTTTTCCAAACCTTTTTTTGTAGGCATCTGTAATTATAGACACATCGAAACTTAAATTGAAATTTATTGTATTGCCTTCATGAAAGAAATACTACTTTTATTGAAGCATTCCATCCATTAATTTAGAATGGCAAAAATGACTTTAGAGATGAGTAGAAAAGTTTTTTGAAAGAATAGAAAAAAAAAATTAAAATTACAGCCAGAGGATTCTTGGGACAATCACCGTTGAATCTATTCATTATTCAAATTGTGAGCTCGCGCCTAGTACATATCGTCATGTTCAGATATTATTCTAGATAATTAAAGGTGCACTGACATTGGGCCAAACTCAGGACAGGCTTTTTAAACTGGCGAACGCTGATGAGTATATTAGTTTGCATAGATGCCTTTTTATATTGGCATGCCCTGATCTGTATATTAGCTCACATTGAAGTGTTTTATTTGGCTGCGTGGATAAATTTGTATATTAATATGCACAGATGTTTATGCCAACGCGAAATGATGTGTTTTATATTAGCTTATACAGGTCCTGAATTCGAATGGCTAGCGCCAAAAGCTGCTTTAATTACCACAGAAATTCCTTTTTATCGGGTTCAAACTAACCCGGCTTGCTTCATGGATGTTTGTAGTGGCTCGGAATCCACTGTTAAACCGTAGGTCCCGGTCCTTTTGGGATCGTAGAGCGTTGCGGGGGCATTGTTACTCCGCGTCCTGTGGCTTATCTTCAACCTTTCCGCCCCCTGGTACCTGTCAAAGTGAGTAACGTCTGTGCAGCGCTTGCCTAAGGCATCCAAGACTACGTTTTTGGGGTGTTTTGCCAGCTCATCAGAAAGAAAAAAACAACAAAAAAAAAAATATTCTTCAATTTACAGGTTCTATATTCTATCACATTTATATGTGCGCTGACATGTTTTATAATAACATTATGGCGTGGTTTTCATTAGCATGCACTGAATTTATGTCAATGCCACATTCCTGTTTTTAAATTAGTAGTTGCGTTCTATATTGGCTTGCATGGATGTGTTTTAGAGTGTGCGCTGACATGCTTTATAATAACGTGTATCGGCGTGATTTTTGTATTAGCATGCACTGATGTTTATGTCAATGACCACATTCATTTTTTTTTAAATTAGCTTGTATTTACGCTTTCTGTATTGATGTATAACAACGTATTTCAAAGTAGCATTCACTTTTCGTTTTACATCAGCATGGATAGATAGATGTATTTAATCAATGGCAGGACTAAAATATATTTTATATTAATCATCCCAAAGGGGCCTGATGGCCGAGTGGCAGTGTTCTGGCGCTAGGTACCGCAAAACGGTTCGAGTCCCGGCGGTGCCATGGATGTTTGTAGTGGTTCGGAAGTTCATTTTAAACTGCTGGTCCCCGTCTGTTGAGCCTAAAAGTGTTCACAAGATGACCGAAGAGTCAACAAACTCAAAACCAGTGTGAAATTCACAAGCCTTAATTTTTAATGAAAACATATTTGTGATAAAATATTTTCAGGCATGAATATGAAAAAAGAAAAAATTGATAAAAAGAAAATATTTGGAGAAATTCCAACCATTTAAGGGAGTTTTTCGTGCAAATTTAATAATGATTTTAGACGGGCTCAACTCTTCCAATTTTTTTTTTTTTTTCTTTTTATATAATTGTAAACCATTAAATGATAAAGGAAAGCAGATCTCTTCTGTCCGAACCAATTGTACGTTTTTTCCATTTTCTAAAATGTTCATTCAATTCATTCAGACATTTCAAACATGGCCGGACGATTAGCGCTCTGGCGCACGATGCCACAGGTTTCGGGTTCGAAGCCCTGGTGCCATGGATGTCTGAGTGGTTCGAACCCACTTTAAACCGCAGGTCTCGGTCTAACACGATCATAGAGCGTTGTGGGGGTAATGTTACTCCGCGTCCGTAGCTTATCTTCAGCTACACGCACTGGCTCCGGGTAGTATTAAGTGACTAACATCAGTGTAGCGCTTTTAAGGACCGAAGACAATTCTTGTAAGTGTTTGCCAGCTGCATTAGAACATGGGTGTATAAAAAAATTGCTCAATTAAAAAAATTATATACGAAAAGTGTATTTCTAGAGAAAAGCATAATATGATTTTTATTTTGTATTATATTTATTTTGTATTGTTTATATAGATCACAGCGTGATATACGAAACAATGGGTTCAATTTGAAAAATGGGATCCTGAATGGGCGAGTATCTTGCTCTCTCTGGCGCTCGGTACCACAGGTTGCGGGTTCGAGTCTCGGCAGTGCCATGGATGTTTGTAATGGTTCGCAATCCACTTTAAACCGCAGGTCCCGGTTAAACACGATCGTAGAGAGTTATAATTATATTATCACTCCGTGTCCGGAGCTTATCTTCAAGCTACACGCCCCTCCTGGGTAGTACTAAGTGAGTAACATAAGTGCAGCGTTTGCCATAAGGCACCTGAAGACAATTGTCTAAGTGTTTGCCAGCTGCATTAGAACAAAAAAAAACTTGCTCAATTTAAAAAATATATATACAGTGGGCCACAAAATTGAGTATACACCTTATAAACTTAGAGACTTTTTGCAATTACAATTTAAATATTGCTTTAAGATAATTGAATTTTTTACCTTATATACTTTAGTCTATGCTTTAGTCTACTATACTTATAAAATTGTTACGTTTATTTATTTTTTACGAAAAAATAAAAGATCTGAGACGAGAGGAAAACAACACCACAAAAATAAGTATACACCTTTATTAATTTCCTTTTAACGTACAAATTAATATTTTGTTGTATAACCTTTTGCTTGAATTACAGCTTGTAATCTTCTGGACATAGATTCTATTAGTGTTTTAGTGGTTTCAACAGAAATTTTAGCCCATTCTTCTCTCAGAACTTCCTTGCTTGTGATTTCGTGCTCATGTACAGCTTTCTCTAATTGCGACCACAAATTTTCGATGACGTTTAGGTCTGGAGACTGGGCTGGAGTGTGTAATTGTTTCTTGCAATGGTACAGCAAGTATAACTGCACAATCTTCGCTGTATGCTTGGGGTCGTTGTCCTGCTGGAATATGAAGCTTGACTCAAGTCCCAACCTACTGGCACTTTTTTCAAATCATTTAAAATCCTCAAATATACATGTTTGTCCATAATACCATCAATAAAAGCAAGCTCTCCAACTCCTCCAGCCGACATACAACCCCAAACAAGGGCGGATCCACCTCCGAACTTGACTGTCTTAATGGTGTTTTTAGGTGCCAGTGCTTTCCCAGCTTCTCTCCATATTTTAAATCGTCCATCGCTTCCGTAAAGATTAAACTTACTTTCATTAGAAAATATTACAGTGTTCCAGAATGAAATAGGCTTCAAACGATGTTCTTTGGGAAAATCACTCTCTTTTTGTCTATTCACATATTGATGAGTAGCTTTCGTATTGGTGTACGGCCATGAAACCCATATTGGTGAAGGGTACGTCGAATTGTTTCGACTGAGATCTTTTTCTCGATTGTAGAGGACATCGATAAAGCTAGTTTAGAGGCACTCACCCTCGGATCTTTCTTTACTGAGTGAATGATCTCCCTCTTCGCTGTAGTACTCAGTATTTCTTTACGTCTTCTTCCAGGAATAGTGGCCACAGATCCAGTTTTTTATACTTCTGTAGTATTTTTGGACACAACCATGAGTTTCACCAATCAACGAAGTGATTTCTCGACGAGGTTTGCCCTCTTTCGACCATTTTTCAACCAATAAACGCTCAGATTCAGTAGCTTTCTACGAGAGCTCATTTTACGATTTTTAATGAGAAAAAATACTATTTAAAAGCGTTGAAGTGCAATAGCACATGTTATAAGCAGCAGCTACTCCTGAAACTCTTTAAAGAAAATTTGAAACTAAAAAAGTGGTGGCATAATTTACAAATATAAGAAGTGTATACTCAATTTTGTGGCATGGTTTTCGATCTTTTCTAATAAATCGTAATAAATAAGTAAACTATAGAATTGTGTTATTATAGGATGGTAAGGCAGAGGTTAAAGTATCTAAGATAAAAAAAAATTATCTATTTAAATCAATATTTAATTTGTAATTGGAAGAAGTCTAAAAGTTTTAGAGGTGTACTCAATTTTGTGGCTCACTGTATATATACGAAATGCGTTTCTAGAGAAAAGTTAATATGATTTTTGTGTGTGTATATTTTTATATATCATTTATTATATTTATTTTTATGCATTGTTTCGTATATCACGCTGTGATACAGCATTGGGTTCACTTTGACAAATGGGGGCCTGAATGGTCGAGTGTCTAGCTCTATAGCGCTCGGTACCACAGGTTGCGGGTTCGAGTCTCGGCGGTGCCAGGGATGTCCGTAGTGTTTGGAATCCACTTTATCCTTCCAACAAATTTACCGTACCTCTTTGTAGTATGCACGTAGTAACATTCGGGTCGGCATTATTAGTGGAGTATCGAGCTAAGCATCCTTGGTTGGGAAAACAAGCGTGTTATCCACAGGACCGATGTAGCACACTTTTCTGTATCTGAAGAATTCCAGTTCGAATCAAGATTTTTCTACTTTTACACCAGGAAGGATGGTGCAATTGCAATGTCCTCAACTAGCGTCTAGGAGGGTTGAGGTTCGAATCTGCCGTGGTGTTGGTTGTAGTCATTGCACTCAGAAACGAGAAGATCCAATGGTTGTTGTTGTTGTTGTGACTAATCCTCAGTGTCCTGCAGTGCGGGACGGACAACCCATGAGTAGTCTACTCATGGACGGAGGGAAGGGGGGCAGCTTCTGTTGTGATGGAGCACCCGTAGGTAGAAGTCTGACTTGGCTCAGTGATGCTCTTTACAGTCAAATGAGACCGGGACCTGCGGTTTAAAGTGGATTCCGAACCACTACAAACATCCATGTCACCGCCGGGACTCGAACCCGAAACATGTGACACCGAGCGTCAGAGAGCTAGACACACTCGACCATTCAGGCCCAGAATCGAACATTTGCATAGCTTTATCAAAATGAAGAAAAATTATTAAAATATTAGGTAAAACACCGATCATTATTTAAATAAAGGTAACAACTAACGTAATGTAAAATCTTAGATATGATTATAGTGTTTAAATTTTTAATGAAATATTCAATGATAGATTTATGTTTTTTTTTTTTTTTTTTTTTTTTTTTTTTGGGAATATAAGCATAGGTTCTTGCTGCATTGAGAGCGCAAACCACTGCTCTCTTTCACCGGATACCTAATTGTTTCGTCCATATTGTTCCCAATATTGCTCCAATGATTTGCTCTTCTTCCCACTGGTCATGATTTGTTTACACCAGGGATGGGCAAACTACGGCCCGCCGGAAAGTTCTATCCGACCCGCGGATAGAATTTTAATTTGCGGGTCCGAGGCAATTTAAAAGAAATATATATTTATATATTATATATCCATCTCCTTTTCTACTTTGATGAAATATTATTTTTTTTTCTTCCTTTTTTCAAAGGGCTGGTGATCTTTTACTTTCTTTATTTTGTTCCACAAAACATAAATCGACGGAAATAGCAAACACAGACAGCTTTCAATCAGTAAAGTGTTAAAAGCGGAAGTTCTTAGTTAGTTATAGCTGTAGATTGGCGCCAACAAGTTAAAGTTTTACAAATCGTTATCGAAAGTAAGTTTCCCAACTTTAATATCTAACGCCCAGCAAAAATCAGTGCTATGTTTGCTTCATCTTATAAATGTGAACAAGTGTTTTCAACTATGAACCTTAGAAAGAATTATTTCAGAAGTAGACTGACGGAGGAGCGTTTAGCCTCGTTTCTTAGAATCAGAACATCTGACTTTGAACCTCACTATAAGGAATTTTTAAAAATGAAATCGCAATTTCATTCATTTTATTAACATATTTAAATTGTAATACTTGCATATTGTTTTTAAAATTTTAGAATAAATTATCTTGGCCCGCCAAACTTTTTTTTTCGATTTTCGGCCCGCGACCGAAGAGTTTGCCCAACCCTGGTTTACAACAAAGGCCGCACTTTGCACCTCTTTTTCCACCCTCAATCTGCTGCTTGAATAGTCGAAACGTTTTCGTCCCCCCTCCTTTCCAGGCTCTGCGTTTCCAATCGCTCACTTGCAAATGACCTTGTACGATTGGCAGATTACCATTTCATTCTTTCTAAACAAACTGCTCTGAAACGTTTTTTGTTATTTTTAACTTGTACTCCTTTTCGAATTAGATTAACTTTTTGAAAGTATTTTTACTTTTATTATTTAACTTCTCTTTCAAACTACTTTCAGTTTGTAATTCTTCAAAATTCCACTTTTTACTTTATTATTTTAATTATTAAATTATAATTATTAATTATTAAATACTTTATTGAGGAAAAAAAAAAAAACTTCTCTTTCTCCATTTATTATTATCTCTATTTTAATTGTTTATTTCTAATGCAATGGGCTTAAAGCTAAAGTAACTTCCCTTTCACATGCAAAGAAGGAGCTAACGCAGGGATGGGCAAACTACGGCCCACAGAAGGTTCTATCCGGCCCGCCAATAGAATTTTAATTTTTTTCCGGTCCGAGGCAAATTAAAAGAAATATATATTTATATATTATATATCCATCTCCGTTTCCACTTTGATTGAATATTATTTTTTTCTTCCTTTTTTTCCAAAGGAAACATTCAAACAGAATTGAGTATTTTTACCATACCTTTCAACGTAAATTGCGAAGCAGTGAGGTCAGATTTGCCGATTGAATTAATTCAGTTGCAATCTAACAATCATCTCAAGCAGTTGTTTCTAAATATGCCAAAAAGTTAAGAGTTTTACAAATCATTATCAAAAGTATGTTTCTCAAATTTAATATCTTGCGCCCAGAAAATCAGTGCTATGTTTGCTTCACCTTATATACATTCAAAGAGCCAAAACATTATGACCACCTGTCGATAACGAGTTGGCCCACTTTTTGGCGCACAACACAGCTTCAACCCGCCTTGGCATGGATTAATACCACCACTTATACCAGTTAAATACCACTTCCACCTGATCACGTACGTGCCTTCCACGTCATCCAGGCGAGTTCATTTGCAAAATGTAGGGTTGGTCATAATGTGTTGGCTCTTGAGTGTATGTGAACAAGTGTTTTCAACTATGAACTTAGAAAGAATTATTTCAGAAGTAGACTGACAGATGAGCATTTAGCCTCGTTCCTTTAGAATCAGTACATCTCACTTCGAACCTCACTATAAGGAATTTTTAAAAAGAAATCGCAATTTCATCCGTCTCACTGACATATTTAAATTGTAATATTTGTATATTGTTTTTAAAATTTTAGAAAATTGATCTTGGCTTGCCAAACTTTTTTTTTTTTTTTTTTTCGATTTTTTGGCCCGTGACCGAAAAGATTGCCTATCCCTGAGCTAACGGGTACCTAGTAACCAAGGAGCTCCGTCAACCTACAAATCGTCGTTTCCAATATTGGCAACTGCCAACTGGAGTACCAATGACGGAGTACCCATGGGGATATAACCCCTTAACCGCCTCAACTTAATTCATATATATTAATTACAATTCATTATTGCCTACTTAAAATCTTAGTAGTAAGGTAAAAAGAGTGTTTCTAAAAATGCGGGCGTGCCACTCGGCTATCGAATATTTCCAAGTCCAATTCTACAAGTCGAATATTTAATTACAAAATCGCGTAAGTCGAAAACTATAACTCGAATTATTTGGCGTCTCCCCTTGAAGTTCGACTTGCAGAGGTTCTGTTGTATTACTAAATAATCATGACTTTTAAGTTCGCAAGATCTCATGCCACTGTTCAGAAGATTTAGAATTATTCCTCGTCATATTTTAGAATTGCCAGGAATGGACACTTTAAATCTGTGGGTCAAGTACAACTAGCAATAATTAAATATATATATATATTGAGTATACTTAATACATTGACTGGAGTAGCAAAATTTCAGTAAATCCAAATATATTTTTAGAAATTAAATAAATTATAAAACATGATTGATCATTTTAAGTTTCACATATGTAAATTCCGATTTACAATGAATATTTTTTAAACAATGAACAGCATAAATTTTAAATAAAATAACACTTTTTAATGTTCAATCATTATTTTAGGCGATTAAAAGTTTCAAAAAATTAAAATGTCCAAAACAAAACATTAATTCCAAATATATGTGCTCTTGTTAGTAAAAACTATTAATTACCATGAATAAAATGTAGTAATTTTTTCAATAAAAATTAAAGTGTAATCTAATTTGATTTTTAAATGTATTTTTATTAAAATCATTTTGGGCCTAAATGGCCGAGTGGCTAGCGCTGTGGCGCTCGGTACCAGGGTTTCGGTCCCGACGGTACCAAGGATGTCTGTAGTAGCTCGGAATCTACTTTAAATCGTAGGTCCCGGTCTAACAGGATCGTAGAGCGTAGCGGAGGTCGTGTTACTCGGCGTCCGTAGCTTATCTTCAAGCTACACGTACCTCCTAGGTAGTGCTAAGTGAGTAACGTCGGTGAAGCATTTGCCTTAAAGCATCGAGGACAATTGTCTAAATGTTTGCCACTTGCATTAGAAAAAAAAAAAATTTCTAAAAATTTAAAAAAGAATACTCTGAATAAAAGTTAAAAAACACTTAAAATGAAATTAAAGTAAGATAAAAAAATAAAAGTTTAAAATATAAAAAGAATTTAAGTTAAAATTGGTACAATTAGGAACCAATTGTAGATGCTATAAAACATTCGTTTGTTGAAACGTGGAGAATATCGTAATGATGATCTGAAGAAAAAAAAATTATTTCCCTGCCGAAAAAAAAGACCTGTCTCAGAACCAAAGTTCTGGTGTTTTATTAAATTCCTTCTATTAGCTCACACTCTCCCTATATATATCTTGTTCAAATTTTCAATCGTTCACGAAACACTTTTCATTCATCCGCTCTAGTTCAAATGCATTTTTTTTTTTAACTGGTAGTGTATGACACTGGATGTTAATACAGTTTTTTCTAATATTAATTCAGTAATTAAATTTAATTAATTCATTTTAGTTTTATTTTTAGATTTAAGTTGCATGTATCTACCAATAGATGGCGCCAGATAAACTTAAAAAATGAATGAAAATTATTTATAAAGGACTTTCTTTATAAATAATTTTCAAAATGCTTTGGGTAATACAGTGAAAAAAAAAAAAGAAGGAATTGACTTAAAAAATGTTTTTTTTTATATTACTTGTTTTTTTTTTTTTATATCATTTATTTATTTGTTCCCAATATTATTTCAGGTTTTTGCATGATTGTCATTTCGTTTATATTCCAGAATTATTTTTCGCTGAATTTGTACTTTTCAAATATACTGCTAGTAAATTTAAAGAAAAACAAGTAGTATAAAAAAATGTTTTTGAAAGTCAATTCCTTTTTTTTTTTTTTTTTCACTGTATTGCAGAAAGTCCTTTATAAATAAAGTTGAAATTTTTTTCCTATTGGTAGATACATACAACTTAAATCTAAAAAAAACTAAAATTAATGAATTAAATTGAATGAATGAATTAATATTTGAAAAACTGTATTCACATCAATGTCATCCACTACAAGTTCAAAAGAATGTATTTGAACGTGAGTGGATGAATACAAAGTATTTTATTAACGATTGAAAATGTGAACAAGATATATATAGAGAGAGTGTGAGCTAATAGTAGGAATTGAAAAAAAAAAAAGAGTTCTTGAATTTCTCTTTGTTTAAAAAAAAAAAACCAGCGAGGGTTTATGCTTTTCGATTCGGATTTTTACGCAATGTTGTGGAAGACATACCGCCGGCCAAACTGTTAATCAGGGGTCCAAGAATCATGGGTATTACTCATCGTTATGGGTAAATGAAAATGAAAATCGAATATTCAAATTGAGCAAGTACAGCAACGAATGTACGTGTAATCTTACCATTTGATTCTACACATCTATGTGATGAGTAGCGCCAGCAATTAAAATCAGTATGGTGGACCACTTGTTTGGAATGTGCACAAGTTAGTAATAAATTCAATAGACTGTGGTTACCACACAGAATCAGGCATTTATATATGCAAAATATCTGAAAACTCTTCATCCGACATTTCAGAATGACAATATTTCTGAAATAGGGCCTGAATGGCTAGCACTCTGCCGCTCGGTACCACAGGTTTCGAGTTCTAGTCTCAGCGGTGCCATAGCTGTCTGTAGTGATTCGGAATCCACTTTAAACTGCAGGTCCCGATCTAACACGACCGAGAGTTGCGGGGGTAATGTTACTCCGCACCCTTAGCTTATCTTTAAGCTACACGCATCTCTGGTAAGTGCTACAACTGCACCTCCTGGTAGTGCTAAGTGAGTAACATCGGTGCAGCTCTTGCCTTAAGACATCCAAGACAATTGTTCAAATCTTTGCCAGCCGCATTAGAACACAATATATATATATATATATGTATATTTCCGAAATAGGGGCCTAAATGTCGAGTGGCTAGCGCTTTGTGCTCGGTACCCCAGGTTTTTCGGGTTCGAATCCGGTGGTGCCATGGATGTCTGTAGTGGTTCCGGAACCCACTTTAAACCGCAGGTCTCGGTCTAACACGATCATAGGTTCGGTAATGTTACCCGCGTCCGTAGGCTGCACCTCCCTGGGTAGTATTGCGACTAACATCAGTGTAGCGCTTGCCTTAAGGCACCGAAGTGAGTGTTTGCCAGCTGCATTAGAACAAAAAAGAAAAAAAAAAAAAAAAAAAAAAAAATTGCTCAATTAAAAAAATATATATATACGAAAAGCGTTTCTGAGAAAAGTGCCCACTTTAAACCGCAGGTTCCGGTCTAACACGATCGCAGAGAGTTGCGGGGGTATTGTTACTCTGCACCCGTAGCTTATCTTTAAGCTACACGCACCTCCTGGTGAGTAACATCGGTGCAGCGCTTGCCTTAAGGCATCCAAGACAATTGTCTAAGTGTTTGCCAGCCGCATTAGAACACAATATATATATATATATATATATTGTCGAAATATCTTTGAAAATTCTCTACGAAATCCTTTGGCCACAGTTATAACAGTACGCATTAAAATATTCAAGCTTTTGGCCTTTTTCAATATGAAATCAATTAAGAGTTAGAACCAAATCTTCGAATTGCATTAACAAATGGAATCCAATCATATTTTCATATTATTAAAGATCTAAAAGAAATGCAATTAATACTATGCAATATACTATAGAATATCGTATTATTAACTGATATATTTCATTTATCGGAGAGCCTGATAGCCGAGTGGCAAGCACTCTGGCGTGCGGTACCACAGTTTTCGGGTTCTAATCCCGGCGGTGCCATGGATGTTTGGTAGTGGTTCGGAATCCACTTTACACCATAGGTCCCTGGTCTTATAGGATCGTAGAGCCCCTGTGAGGATAGCCTATCTTCAAGCTACACGGGCCCCCTGGGTAGTGCTTTTTTAATGAGTAAAATAAGTGCAGCCCGACATAAAGATAACTGTTTAAGTATTGTCCAGCTGCATTACGGAAAAAAAAATTATGAATCAGTTGAAGAATAATTTGTAAATTTAATTAAAGTTTTTAATTCACCCATAGAAAATTCAACCATTGAAATAAAACAGGTTTTGCATTATTCATAATTTTTTTACTTAGATGTTGTCAATATGTGGTCGTTCCAGCGCTGCGCAGGGCAGAATGGATTACTTGCTACAAAAGCATTGTGTCATCACGACTTCGAATGAGCATCATCGAAGAATTGAGCTCAACTTTTTGTCTTCAATCGTACCAAAAAGAGTTTATGGATTTATCATACTCATACCTGGCATAGACACACTGGCAGGGGCCGGATTTTCCTATAGGCTAACTAGGCTTCCGCCTAGGGCCTCAAGATCAAGAGGGGCCTGCTTTCAAATTGTTAGCAAAATTAGAATGACGCTATTCTAAAAAGAGTAAACACTAAAACACTGAATCGAAAATAAGGAGAAATTCTACACACGTGACTCATAAGCAAACCTAAAAATGCATTGGTTAAGATCAACGCGTTCGGCTCATTAGGTCTGTTCGTTTGTATAGACTAGATTGCACCAGAAGTATAGTTCATACTTTCACTGATTTCTATGGTAAATATTGAATATAATTTAATTTGATAGAAATTAGGATACTTTTCAATGCATATTTTATTTTCGTAGTCAAAGATTTTTTATTATTTGAATTTTGTTTCTTTGTAAATGTTGTGTGTTATGTTTGATGAGTTATTTCTACAAGTACTTTATAGGTGCTGAGAATAAATGTCCAAATAAGTGTTCTCGACTTTTTATTTATTATCCGTCCCCTTTTTTTATAAAGATGAGTACCCGTCACAACCTGTTTCATTTAACATATTGATATATATCACTGTAATGATGTATTTTATTATCTCTCGTGTCCTTTACAAACTTAAAAGGGAGGTGAAAGGGCCTCATAAGTGGGAATAGCCTGGGGCCTCTTTTTCATCTAAATCCGGCCCTGCGAACACCAATGAATATTTTGATGTCAAAATGTCAAGGAACCTAAAAAAAAAAAATTGAAATTCCATAAGCCCCGGGAATTTTAAATTGAAAATTGGTCTTACTTTTGGACACAGTAGTATAATACTGATTGAAGCGAAGACAAAATGTTGAGGCCTAGCTCTTCCCGCGCGAAAGCGTGTCTGGCCACTGAGACAACACTCCATACCACGATTGGCTTTTCAAATGTTGACACCACATCACATGCTAGCATGATATTGGCGGCGAAAGTATTAATAAACTAAAACTTATAAACGCTATTTATTCCGACTAAATACGTGATTTTACAATTCTGTTATTCCCAACAATATTAACAGATTATTTGGCGTAACTTGCCAAACATCTCTCCTCTCCTACTGACACTGCTCATCTTCCCACCTACCCAACAACATTAATGTTGGACATTTAAATTGACCTGTTAGATCACATATCCCAAATTTTATTAAAAATTTTATATTACCAACATTACGGTCCTTTAAAGACAATCTCACAAGTTGTTAAAACTTGTTTCAATTGTACATCCCAGCTCAAGATTGCCAATCTAAACACAAATGTATAAACTGCTGTCCATCTAGTTCTACAGGTACCAGAAAAAAAAGAATCTAGGAAATAATCCTGTCAAAACGCATCTTATGCAGATAGAAAAAAAAAAAAAAGTTAATCACAAACATTCCACTTTTGTTGAACATGCAAAAAACTAGATTTACATGTAATGGTACTGAAACATACACTAATTTTCCACTTTTATGAAGAAATCTTCTACATTTACAATCAATACCTGTGAATTCATACTTCTGAGTTACCTTCTACCACCATGAATACAGATCTGATAACTCATAATGTTCCTGTTCTGCGTCCAAACAATTTGCGAAGACTGTATACCAAGAAACTTTAAAAAATGCAAAAAATTAAAAAATATTTTGTGTTATAATATATGTAAAAAAATAAATGTTTCAAGAAGGGCCATGGATAAAACCAAAGTTAAGACCTAACACAAACAGAATTGAGTTAAAATCCTCTATTTTAGACAAAGACTCAAATACAAACATGGATAGTTCTAATAATGAGGAAGTGGTTGAATATAATAAAATGATTTTAGACTGATTTATTCGTTTCTCAAGCATACAAATGTAAATTATTAACCTCTTGTCCAGTAAATAACCAAGTTTTTTAAACAATTTTTATCCAGTCATTGATGGAATACGATGGGGGAAAAAAACCACGATTTTATATTAATTCACACAAATTGTGCTACAATGAAACATTTGCCTAAATTTATTTCATAAATTATATCTAATATAAACCTTTGTTTTATAGTATTTCAAAAAATTTTATGTACTGCTTCTTTATGCAATTTGATAATTGCATTTTTAAACAAACATATTTTACTTTTTATTTTGGTTAGAATAAAACAAATTATTTACTGCAGTTTGGCAAAATCTGATTCTTATGGCATTAAATAACACCTAGCTTAATTTTGTTATTGAATATCTATGTATACCACCACAATATTCTGAATTTTCATCTTATAAAAGATACATGAATATCTTGCTTACTAGCAGTGGTGGAGTCGAGAAGTAGACCTTTTTTGAAAGTCTTTATTTTGTCTTTCATTTTCAATCAGATTCAGTTTAAAAATCAAGACTTTCAAAAAAAAAAAAAAAAAAAAAAAATTCCTACAAAATTCTAGAGATTTAATGTTAAAATTAAATGTTAAGGCACTTGAATAATACAAACTATAACAAAGACACTGACTGCTTCAGCAGAGAAAACCAAATGAGACTTTTTCTCAACACTGAAGTTTATAAAAAAAAAAACTATCTTAGATTCACCATTAAAAAGATTTTATAGAAGCTATTCTATTATTTTAAAAAAAGGATTTTAATACACATAATAAATGTAGTATCTTCATGCTTATAATATACAATTTTCTTTTAATGTCAATTTGTTTTTATAATTCTTTGGTACTGTTATTTTTATAGCAATACATGCATTTTTTGAAAACAAATTTAGAGTACAAGAATATCTTTTAAGTGAGTACAAATACTGGGAGGGAACCATTTTGTTATTTATTTCACATTCTTTTAAATCCATTTATATTAAAATACACAAATTAAGAAAAAGAGTCAAGAGGTAGACTTTTTAGGCTGACTCCTCAGCCCTGCTAACTAGACAGACTTGTCAATCACCATATACTAATTCTTTAATCAACATTTATCATGTTATGTTGGCAGTCACATATCTAATAAATCCTATATTTAATTAACCTGTCATAACTAAATTTTGTTTTGAAAATCAACTTCATATATAAACTTCACTTTCGCATAATAAATTAGCAGAATCTTTGTGAGAAACATTAACATTTTTCAGTTTTAAAAACTCTTAAATTGAAATGTTTTCTTAATATATTCATTCCATAATAAAACAGATAATATTTGCATAATTAGAAGTAGTAATGCATTTAATACAATAAATGCAAACATGCATGATGCATTTTATTGAAAAACATTGACAAAAATATAGGTAAAAGCTCATATTTATTAAAAAAAAATTTTTCTTCATTAACTAAATTTTTTGAGAATATGAATTTCTGAAGAATTATGCAAAATTTTAATAAAAATATATGTGAATTTAAAATACGTTTAATTATAAATAATTAAACGTATTTTAAATAATTTTGTTTTATTATAAATAATTAAACAAAAAACATCTTTTTTGTATGTTTTTTTTTTTTGGAAAAAAAAAATATGGCATTGAGAAGCAAAACCTATTTCTGTTAAAAAAAATTTACGTCAAACACTGCTGAAAACTTTATAGAAACTTCCATTATGAATTGTAATTTTTATTATTATTTTAAACCTCTGAATTTTTAAAAAAAATTATAAGTTTGAAATATGGAATACTTTTGGCTGACAAAAAAATTTGGTTTCAGTGAATTATTTGTAAATCATAACAGAAAAAAACAACATGTGTTTGTCAAACAATCTGATTTAAAATTATCAAATTATCATGTAGATATTGATTTTTCTTACATGATGTTAAATTCAAGCCTTCCATACAGAGAAGGATGCAAGTAAATATATCACTAAGGTTTATATATATATATATTTATATATATATATATATATATATATATATATATATATAAATGTGATATATTTACTTTGTAATATATAATTAATTGAATAATATATATATATATATATATATATATATATTCAATGTAGTAGAAAAAAAAACAATTAAAAAAAGGAAACGATAAAATGAATACCAAATTACCCTATAAGATAATTTTTTACTAATATATTAATCTAGAAATTTTAATTTATTTCTTATTGTTTTAATTATGCATTAATGTATCTTTACTTTTTAAATGAATATTATTTTTACTTTCAATATGAATTTACTATAATTTAGATTTTATATAAATGATTCGTTATAATACATGCCATAATAAACATTAACATTAACGCTCAAATATATATATACATACATTGCATTTCAAATACAATGTTGAAAATTTTCCGAAATGAAATGGCTAACAGAAAAAAAAATTTATTTTGTGAATAAAATTATATGCTAAATGATAATCTATTAATCTGTTAGTTCATTGTTATTTACAATCAACTATATTGTTTCTCAACATAATAATGACTCTTTTTTCAAGAAAAATTATAAACATATTCTGCAAGAAAATGTTTAAAAATTACTTATAAAAAAATGTATGATCATTTTTTTTTTTTTTAAATTGAACATGGTGACTATTTCTTTTCCCAATTCCACAACATAATTTCCCTATTTTTAAGCAAAAATAAGAAGAAAAAAATCAAAATTAAAATAAATATTTTTATTTATTGAATTTATAATTAATATCCAAAAATGAAAAGAATACAAAAAGGAAACAATGTATAAAGCTTGGATTGTTCAAAATCTAACTAGGATATATTTTTCTCTGCAGAAAATATAATACAATTTTAGTGGATCAAGTACAGAAATAGTTTGTATCTGCAACATATTACAAATTTACACAACAAGTAAAATGACTGCATATCACACTTCCTTCATGACTGCCTTAACTTAGCTAATCTCTGAGTCAACTCATCCTGAAAATAAAAACCAGATTATTATTAAGTCATGCTGAAAAATGTTTTATTAATTGCAAGTTCATATTTATTTCTAATTAAAATTCAATTTAATTTATAATTCATTAATAAATATTTACCAACAGCTTATTAATCATGAAGTTTTTGAAACTTATACAGATTTATAAGATGTTTTTTTCTTTGTTATTAAAAAAATGCATGTCAATTTTTTTTTTTTTTTTTTTTTGAATAAAATACAGTAGAACCTCTGTAAGTAGAACTTCAAGGGAGACGTCAAATAACCCGAGTTATAGAGTTTTCGACTTATGCGGATTTTGTAAGGAAATATTCGACTCGTAGAGGTTTAGATTCTTTCTAACGTATTTTTGTGTTAGAGAGGTAAAATAAATAAAAATTTAAGTTACAGAGGTAATAAACATGTTTATTTGCAACTTAAAAGCTATATTATGTACTATGTTATTATACTAATAAAAAATCAAAATAATTCTGAAATTATTTCCAATGATCGAGTTGTAAAATCAAACATTGCTAATGTTCGAGATGCAGAGGTCAATTTTTTTTTCGAGTTATGGAGGGAAAATAACCAAAATGGCTTGTGGAGATTGAATAATTATTTCGACATATAAAAAGGGTTGAAATTTTGAGTAATGGAGGTTTTGGGGCTTGAAGGGAAGAGAACAAAAAAATTTTTCGAGTTTTGAGGTTTTTGACTTATCGACGTTCTACTGTATATTAAATTTATAAATTTAATAACAAAAATGAAAGGACAACAACATTAATTTCTTAAATATTAATGAATCATTGTTCCTAAAGTCATTCAAATGACTAAAAATTAGTATTGTAGGTAAAAATTTCTAATTAGTTCTTGAAAGGACAGAAATATTAATTTATTCAATACAGTAAATTTTATTTAAAAAAGAACTTCAAATTCCAGCATGAATGAAAAGCATTAATACTATAGATAAGAATTCTAGAAAATTAAGAATTTGATTCACATTACATGTATTAGCCTTGGATATAAATTATTATATTGCATTAAAATTCCCTATTTTAATTTTTTTAAATTTGCATAATTGTTTTACATAAACTTTATACTACTAATGTCCGTAAATCTTTTTATTTCATCTTTAATAAAGCATAAATTATATTAGTTGCAGAATAAAAATATATATATATTTAGCAAGAAAACCTACATAATATCAATAGGTTTTAGTATCAGTAGAATTTGATAATAAGAAAGACTTGAAATAATTACTTTTTATATAGATATGTTAATAACTACATAATTAAATGTACAACATACCCTTGCATAAAAAATATCTAATCAATGCTATGTATATAAATAAATAGAAATTATTTATTTTAACTTAATACTAGTACAGAAAAATATTTACTTTTTTAATTACATTTAGAAACATGGTTCATTATGTGAATTTCTTTTAGTTTTCACTATTCATATGCGAGTACAGCAATGCAACTGTCTGTGATTAATAATACATCAAATTCCACATTTTTTTATAGAAACTAACCCTTTATGCTAATCCATAGATTGACAATAATGAATTTTTTCCCCATAAATTAATATTACATTTGATATTTTAACAGTAAATAGCAACAACTACTGATTTTCAAGTTAGATGCTATAATGTTTTTTAATTTAAACTAAGGCATGGGTGATTTTTCAAAATATTAGAGTAGACAAAAGTTTTAGACATAAATATTTAGTATTTGTTTCACTGCAAATTGAAAACACTTGATATTTAATATTATGAAATTCAAAAGGGTAAAATTAATCCTTAGCCAGTATACTTTGACATAGCTGCTTTTTTTTAAATTGACTAGTTTCTTTTAGTGTTGAATTTCATACAACATGTACATGGAATGCAAATATTGAAATCTTTTTTTTTTTTTTTCTGCAACAAGTATTTAATGTACTTGCTAAAAAGCTTTAATGATAGTTAGAAAACAAGTAAATCATTAACATAAAAGGCTAAGTAACCACAAATTGGCATATACTCTTGTATTCATACTAGCATGATATTAAATAAAAATGTTCACAACCAACAAGACACAAAATAAAAACTTTGGTACAAGACACACTTACCTGTTCTTGGGATGCAGCAGTAGATGCAAGAGTTCCTGTACCACCTTCGGGCAATTCCATGTTCAATTCAAGACTATAGAAAAGAAAATAAAGAATATTATAGTTAAAAGAGCATCTAAATAATTTAATTTACATGAAAATTAGTTTATTCAACTAATTCCATATTAAGTAACAGAAAACTCATCTTGCTGGTAGCAACAATAATTCAGTGATTTTTAATGACCACCTCAAAGATTTTTGAACTGATTAATTAAATAATTTTTTTAAAGTCCAAAACATAATAAGAGCAATTATATATTTTTGTAGATTTGTTTTAATGTTTTTATAAAGAAAAATAATAGTTTCATATAAACAAAGTTAATACTTTCAGTGGAAATAAAATCTAAATAGTACTAATAAAAATATTGGAGGAAACAAATTACAAATTTTAATTTGTTGTAGATGAAATTTAAAAATATATATATATATATTTCCCAATAATTTTACTAGACATTATAGCATCTCTTACCCAGCTTCATCAGCAACTTGTCGCATCAGATGATCAACATCATTTTGAGGCACAGTGACAGTAGTAGTGGAACTCATAGTGTTCTCCATGTATGATGATTGCACATCCAAGTCCTCAAACTGTTTCTCAAACTTATCCATTAGTGTTGAAATCTGAAATATTGAGATTCAGATGGTTACAAGGACTAGTTATAGTAATAAAAATATGCTATATAAAAAAATAAAGATTTTGATGAAAATTAGCATAAAATATTATTTAAAAAGAATTTCAGATTTTTCTATTATATGCTTTGTATACCTTTTCATTAGATTTCAATAAAGCTGAGATTAAAACTTTCTATGTCTTTTTCAAACAGTTTAAAAATGAAGCTTAAAATCTTAATAAAATAATCTTAAAATAAAATCTTAATAAAATAAAAATGTCATGTCCTCCACACTTTTTTTTTCTTCTTTCTTACATATGTGCACTAGGTAAGAAAGACAAAAAAATTGTTAGGGTCATCTAAGAAAGTGTTAATCTATAGTGAATTTAGGCCTTCACTAAGACACTTGGTATTTTAATTTGAGAATTCGTAAAATAGAAAAAAGATTTCGAGTATGATACAGCAATGCTCACCCTTGAAGGAAAGCAAATTACTGCAATTATGATGGTAATACAGTCAGAATCAGCACTTAAGATATCTCTCACTCTGAATGAGATGCCTAGGAAGTGACACATTACTTCCAATTGTAGTTTCAACACTCATAACTACCAACCAATTGGTACACCCAGAAATGTACCACCTGCCTACCAAAAATGGAGAACAAAGTGATGTGTATGTTTAAAATGTTTTACTCAAAATGTCAGTTATTTACTCAAGACACAAATCACCATGCATTGCAAACACATGGGACAGAGAATTGACTTTGTTAGTGAATCTCAAGATAATAGAAGAAGAAATAGACACTGTTAAATAAAAACTTATTTGATGAATAATACAAATGATGATAATATAATAATAATATCTATATAAATAAGTTGAATTTTGAGAGGTAAAATACGCAAACAAGTCTTAATAATCTGATATAAAAATAATGAGGTCTGTAGTTTTGATAATGAAAAGACTAAAAAATAAAGGTAAAGATATCATTGTATCACTATCACTCTAGGGTATTAATATCCAAATTCATCGAAAGGAGATGGGTCCTTAAAGAATGGAATTTTTATCTTAGACAATTTGGTGCAAGTAAATTACAGAAGATCTCATTAAAATGTGACAAAGCCTTTTACAATTCATACATGAAAAATGAGAAAAAAAAAAATTCAGAAATGAGAGGAAAATATTCTTTTAAAAATTGATATCCTCTTAACATTTTGTATTAACAACTAATGCATTGATATTGCACATACTTGAATTTAATAAATTAGTAACATAACTTTCTGATACAAGCAAGCTAAAGTTTTTAACTTCAAAAAAAATAATTTGATTAGTACTTTTTAGTAAATGAAGTCTTTCATTTTAAAATAACATCGCTTCAACATACATAGACGAATCTTTTACTTCCATAGAAAAAATACTTACCATTGAACATTATTTGACCTAAAATAGAGAAGACTAAGGGCATCAAGTTGTTATTTTGCACATGAGGCCAAAAGTCTTTAGAGCAAATATTCACCAAAAAGTGACATTACAAGAATAAAAAAATACATATTTAATGATAAGATACAGCAATTCTCTTGATTTTCTTTTGATGACTATGTATTATATAAAATATTACAGGGGTTATACTGTATAAAAACATTACAAAGGTTTTTAATTTAAATAAAATTTTGATCTAAAAATTTATTTTTATCAAAAAGAAATTGAGTGATTATTTATAAATTTAGAAGGATAAGAAAGCAAATGTATCACAAATTTTGAAAAATTCTCATCTCAGACATGTTTAAAAGAATTTTTCCCTTTTTTATATTCATGCCTAGATCAATATTTTAAAGTTTCACGGCGGCAGTATCATATATTTTTGAAAAATTTACTGTACATGTAATCGGACCAATCCCTTGATATCTATCAAGGAGAGGGGTTTTTTTTTGTTTGTTTGTTAATGATCAGTCATGGAATATTTTATCAAATACTATTGAATACTAATTTCATGCCTATTCTATATTTTCATACTTATCCGATTTGCAGATGTGAACTGAAATGTTTCCACCTTCCTGATGTTGTCTAGGATATTATTCTTTAACAAATTAACAATATAATTGCTCATTTTTAATTTTTGTCTACTTGCAGCATTAGTGGATGTATATGGAAAAAAAAAAATGACAAATTATTTTATCATTTGTTTTTTCCAGTTTGTTTATATCTTTTTATCAAAATCATAGAAAATAATCAAACTGGACAGGGAAATAAAAAGTAATGTAAGAAAACATTTTAGAGTTTATGCTAACTCAAAAATTTGAGTTATACTATACCAATAAGTGGATTATGAGATTGCCAACAAAATTTCCAACAAAAAAACTTCACAAGCTTGAAAAAACAACAGGGTTGTGCTAGTAGAAAAGTGTGCTCTAATCCAATGTTTCATGGAATTCATTACAGTAAAGAAAATTCACTATTCAGGCAAGAATATTGCATGAGGGATTTTACGCAGAATACCTCACATAGGTAAATTACCAATTTTTCAATAATTATTTCATCGAATTTAGTATTTTTATTTATCCTCTTTGACAAAAAGTCCACTGTTAAGCAAAAATACATTAAAAAACTTTTTTTTTTTATGTTGAAAACACAATTTTTGAAATATATATATATATATATATATTTAACTTTCTTTTTAAAAAACAACTTAAGATTAAAAAATAGGTTATTAAACGAACATTATGAATATGATGCATTTTTAACAGCAGCATCTAGCATATTTGTAAAATTAAAGCATGTCCAATTATCTATCAGCAAATATCTAACAAATTTTTAAAGTATAATAAGTAATTTTGAATCCAGTTTTGAAAGCATTGTCATCATTCCTTTTCCTCCCTTTTCAACGGGTTGACAAGAAATGTTGATACAGTTATGCAAAATAATGTGGATAAGGTTATTTGTTGTAATGTTAATGTATATGAGCTGCAAATATAATTCAACAAAATTTGCCAACATCAGTAACTAACAAAAAAAAAAATTTCAAGTACTTTAGCATCAGTTGCAATTCATAATCTCCATAACAATTTATAATACTAAAAATTATAAATTGCACGTAATGAAGAAATTTCCAATCAGGATAATAAAAATATTACTTATCACTTTTCTTGCATTCTACCTAACTAATGCAACATTTACAGGAATTTTAATGCAATGTCCACAATGATGGAATTTTTTTCAAGATAAATTTCAAGCTCATAAAAAATGACATTGGTTTAAATAATATGAAAATATTTTAAATCTTTATCCTATAAGACATTTTTATTTTTTTATTTAAATTTTTTTTTTAACAAAATAAGCATTGTAAAAGGGACATTTTGATTTGTCATATTTGCAACACTCACAATTAAAAAAAAAAGTGTAAGTGTATTTCCGTAAAAATTAAAGCATAGCCAAAAGTATTAATATACAGTATTTCTGTAAAAATATATTATTGTGTTGGTTTATTTTATTACAAAACTCATAAAAATTTTTTTAATTCTATATCTGAAAACTTACATAATACTATCAAATGGACCTGATGGGATAAAAAAAAAAGGGCAAGTCAGAATGTTTCTTTACCAATAGAAGACACAAAAGACAAAGAAAAATAACTAATACTAAAAAAAAAAATAAAAATACTAACTTTTTCTAAATTCATGCTTTTCATTGCAGCATCCATTGATTTCACAACACCAGCCATAGACTGAGTGACTTTTTTTGTTGTAACTGCTGTTTGCACTCTGCTGGCAACTGCATCAACTCTTGATGCCATTCTTAAGTAGTTGAGGGCTTGATTTTTCTGACGTATAGCATTTTCAGCATGAATACGAGCACCTTCCATATTGTTCTTTTGAATTGCCTATTAAAAAATTTTATATTTGAGACTGCCTATTAAAAAACTTCACATTGCAAGAAATTATATTATTTGTACAAATAAAAATTAAAAAAAATTATTTTTATAATGCTGAAATCATTCTTCACAATTTGAGTAATTTTTCTATCATAAATAATATAAAAATAAATTATAAGGATTAGTTTTTAATGCATAATAGACCTGTATAACTTAAAATATAACTTGGTTTAAAAAAAATTTTTTTTAATTTATGCAAGACCATGTTCACTGAAGCAGCAGTATGCTATTCCAAGATTTGATACAACACAATAAATATCAATTCATTAATAGATCAACAAACATATTTGCTCAATATAATTCAATAAAAATTTCAATACACTGCTGGTCAATCAAAAGGTAACACTGTGAAGGAAGCATCCAAACATTATGAAATTTACATCATGTATATATATTGTGACAAAATATAAAAGCGATTATGATTTCAGATCATATAAAGATCATGGGCACACCCTTATCCTTAGATAAAGAGAGGAAAGATGAAAGCTGTCTTGAAGAGTGTGAATTCTCTCATGTAATTTTTTGGTGTCAGTTCTGAAAAGCGCAAGAACCATTCAAGCATATTTCTGAGTTCAACTAAGGCAGAATTAACATATTGTGGATTATCCGTCCAATCGATAATCATGCTAGCCATACTATCAATAGTCATCCAACTATGAAACTGGTGGATGCAGGAGGGACGACTGACCAAAAGAAGTAATAGCAAACCTCTCCTTGCCCCACATGACAAGATTGACATATTATGCCAACCTGTAACATAACAACTGGCATCCACATGAATAGTTTGAAGTCGTTTACAGTACAGTGGGCTGTTTGCTAGGTATCCATTGTTTAGCTTATCTTTAACTTTAAAACTACAGGTGTTTGTGTTTGCAGTGGTGCACTGAACAGGCATCCAAAGAATGGCGTGGCATTGTGTTTTCAGATAAACCACACTTCTGCCAGCAGTACCAAGATAGTTGGATTAGAGTTTGGTAAAAATTGGTTTAGTTTGTTGTGTTATGTCTGCATCATCATAGTGATCCTGCACACAGTGTATGTTGGTATTGAATTCTATGTTCACACCCTCTAATGTGTATTAAGTCCTGTCCAGATGGGAGAGCACCTTTCGCTCCTATCATCTCCATCTGAACAACCCATGTTATCTCTGGCTGTGAGTGATAGTTGTCCATAAACATGTGGTCTGCAAGAATCACTTGGATGTGAGGAAAAAACTAACTGTGATTGGAGTGGGGTCAAGACACATGATTTTTTTGGTAGGGTACTGTCAAACTGTTTTTTAATGCATTTGCGAAAGCCACTCATCCCTCACGCTCCTCCATTTGGACAGGACTTTACTGGTACATTAACCAACCAACACTATCTCTCTGACATTTTGCAACTAGTTCTCCCTCTTTACTTTCAGGACTTGTCTGAGATCATATTTCAACAGGACAATTTGCAACCACATGTTGCATACAATGTTCAAACTTTCTTTTCAATACACCATATTGCATTCTTACCCTGGTCTACCCATTCTCCACATCTATTGACCATCAAACATTTCTGGTCAATGATTGGAGAACACCTAACCCATACCTATAGATACACATTTACTTTAGCTACGTATGGAGGCAACAGAGGTTGCCATTCCCCAACATATCCAAACCTCTATTATTTAATGCTGCAGCAAGTAGCAACAATTATTGAAAGGTGTGGAAGCAACACTTATTACTCGTTTTCTCGTCTTCCTCACACCTCAGAAAGTTGTATTTTTAAATCAATTAACATTCATATTATGTGTAATCTCTGAAATAAATTTGCTTTTGATGTCTTTTGTCGTTCTTGATGTTGCATTTTGAATGGCCAGGTGATTATTTATTAACTCAAAACATACTTCGAGATAAATAGTTAATCATGAATTTTTAGTTGCACTTAAATACATATGCTAAAATATACATGAACATTGAATCTCACAAATAATATTTAGTACTGTAAAAAATATATAAAAACATATAAATTGAGTGAAGTCTTGCATTATATGTTAAACTAAAATGTGATGAAAGAAATAAAAACTTACCTTTTCAGTTTAACTTTCTCTGCCTTTTCTTCTTTTTCACTTCTCTTAGAATTTCTTTCCATTTCTTTTGCAGCAAACTTCAAGTTGAACAAATGCTCTTTGCAAGTTAAAGAAAACAGCAGTAAAATTTAAAATTTATTTTACAATATCTTTAAACTTTCAAAAACAATATTTGGAAAATAGAAAAAAAATTATTTTCAATGCAGAAATCTGTATTCAATCAAACCAAGTAAATTATCTGTTTTTGTTTTCATAAATTACAGCTAATTCTATGATAAAACAATATTGCTACATTAATGTAATTTTTAAATTTAACAGATTTCTCATGACTGAAAATACTGTCTACAAATAAAGAAAAACCAATGTGCTTGCAACTAATTTTAGCATTCTTTAACTTATGGTATCTATAAAATACTATACAGTTATAAAATAATTTCCATGAGTAGACATGTTGTAAAAATCAATGATTAATGAATATAATCATGATCTGTCAAAATTAGAAAGCAGTCATTCTTATTTCTCTATGAAAGAGGAATATTGTTTCATTCTAAACTATGCTCACTTCTCCTCTATAGTATCTCCAATATTAAAGAATATTCATTTAAAATCTAGCATTGATGATTTTTTTTTTTTTTTTTTTTTTTTTTTTTAAGTTTTATATTAGAGGGTAGTATAAAAATTGATTTAACGTCTGCCTGCTTTTTTCATTACCTACTAAAGTAACATGGCTTTGTATGATCTTTCTTGTGCCAGTAAATTGATTATTTTTCCAGGCAAAAATAAGCTTCTATTGTCAAGTTAAGTAATCTGCATGCACTATAGTCCAAATTTTATAACTTAAGAATCAATTAAGATGGCTTTTTCTTAAACCTAAATATAAAAGTAGTAGCAGTAAGAGATCTCATAAAATTATTGCAAAATACCCATATTATATTTTTAAGATAAATGAACTGGCAGCTCATGCACTCATATTCTGAGTATCAGGGTCTACACATTCATCAGTAAATGCAAATAGATATTACACATCAAAGAGGTGGATGCATTTTATAAATAGCAAAATACAAAGAATAATAATTTATTATAAATTTGTCTTGGTCTTTAATAAATGACTGACCAAATAAGTGATCAAAGTTAAAAAGTTTTTAATTAAAGTAGAGAGTTCATAAACAATCAATGTCATGTTCTTCTCGTAACAATCTGCTTTATTAGCTGATCAGTGTAATTTACTTTTATTTTTATTAATCAAAGAAAAGTTTAACCTATCAATTTTCAGTTGATAGATTAAACATTTATGAACTAATAAATTCTGTAATGCGTTAGCACCTAACAGAAGACATTTATAATAAAGTTTTTACTCATTAAAGATTAATAATGCATACGTTTTTAGTCAGATGATCAAATAAAATTTTTACAAGGAAGAAAAGTATTTGAAATTCAAATATAAGGAATTTTTAAAAGAAATTGATGACTATTAAATATTTAGATTTTTTTTTTTTAAAAATTTTAAATATTTTAATGCTGATATTTTATAGGTAAAAATATTTGTATACCAGTTAAATTAGAGAATTTTTTAACTATAATTTAAAAAAATGGAAAAAAGAAGAAAATTATAAAAAAAAAAAAAATTTAATTAAAGATGATATATTTATAGAAAAGAGCTAAATATATATATATATATATATTTCCAGAGGGTTATTTTCCCTCTTTCTTTTAACATCAGAATCTCATAATACAAGTCAATTTAAAGTACTATTACAATACTATTAAAGTACAATACTATTTAAATATTTACTACATCAAATTTATTAGTTACACAGAAAAAAATTTTTTTTTTTAGAGTAGAGTAAATATCTCTATTAAAGTGAAAGTAGGCACATTATCAAGAACATTTAAAAAAATCACAAGCACTAGCCAACTCAACAGCTAGAGTGATTTTGGTGGGTTAAATGAAATTAATCCAAACAATTAATTTAAGATTCAATGCATGAAAATATTATCAATTTTTTTTTTTTTTTCTATAAAAGTACATCAGGGGCCTGATGGCCGAATGGCTAGCGCTCTGGCGTTCGGTACCACAGGTATCGGGTTCGAATCCCGGCTTTGCCATGGGTGTTTGTAGTGGTTCGGAATCCACTTTAAGCTGTAGGTCCCGGTCCTAATAGGATCGTGAGCGCTGCGAGGGCATTGTTACTCCGCGTCCGTGGCTTACCATCAAGTTACATGCGCCCTGGGTAATGCAAGGTGAGTAACAGGTGCAGCCCTTATGGCGAAAATCTCGGTCTAGTTGCATTAGAAGAAAATAAAAGTACATCATGATTTTAAGAAATAAAGAAACAAAATATCTAAACAACAGAATATTAAGATACATAACTAATACATTAAATTCCACTTGTAATAGAAATTAATTTAATATCACCTACATACCTCTAAAAAATACATTTTCATGCAACGATCATTTTTAAATATAAAGAAATAATTTAATATTTTTTAAAGCTATAACAAAATATAAATAGTACTGTATTTAAATTATAGTAAAAACTTCATAGTTTTGCATATTAATGAATAAATACACAGAATTATATTAACAGATTTCAAAGGATACTTTCCATTGCAGAAGTCATTTTAAAGGCTGCTTTTCAAAACAACTAACTGGACTGTAAAACAAAAAATTTATTAATCAATAATTAAAAGAAATACAATTTTATTAATGGAAAAAATAAAAATCAAATATACATTTTGGCACACATTTAATACAATCACTTCTACAGCAAGATAAAACAATATTAATAGCCTGTGAGACAGTTAGTGGAAATGAAATAAAATATATGTCCAACTACTTAAATAACATATAAAATCTACTATAAACTACTTAAATAAAAATATAAATAACCATATTAGTAGCATCAATTTCTAGGCCTGTCAACTTTAGAAAATATAAGTGAACAGCACACAATTCTGAGATAGAATATTTGTACAGTAGTGAGTGTTATGCTTTTATATGTTATTTTCATTTAAGTTAATAATGCTCATGAGAAATAAATATTCAAACACAAATATATTTTAATAAAATCCTATTTTTAAAATATATATTTTATATTAAGTCACAATTAAATAAATTATTTATAAAATAAAATATATAATTATAATAAATTCTTAATAGTTATAAAAATAAATTATAAATAAATTAAATTAAGCATTAGAGGATAAAACTTTAAATTCGATTTTGGTTCGCTATAGTAAGTACACTTTGTACATTTAAAAAAATTCCTAGCTAATAAATATAAACATGTAAATTGTTTTTTTATATGCCTTAGTAAAAAAAATTAGATCTAAATTATAACATTTTTCATTATTGAGCACACTTTCAGACGATATGTTATTATGTGTAACTACTTAGAAAGCATCACTTATGTAAGAATTTGTAATATAAGAATTAATTTCTATAGCATAGCAGTTTGAGGGTTAAAGTTGTAGCAACTCATTTAATTCATTCACATGGAAGTTCTGAACTTCTCCAGCTAACTTTTTACCTGAGAGTCCAATATTTTCATATTCAATACATATTGTACGAAACAACAGGCGTTGTTTTGAGCATGAATTTTTAAGCAAAATAAACAGAGTCTTATTAACTTTTAAATGATAAACACAAGCAAAAATTCAAATAATTATAACTAATGCATTTTGGAAGCACTTTTGATTACAATAATTGTTTAGCTTCAAGTATTGATCTAATAAATTCTAGATGCTCCGTTAACATTATGCATATCACTTAATTTGGTGTTAACTTTGCATTTTTAGTTTCTCTGATTATTTGATTTGTACAGCGTACCTTTTGGCCTATTTTCTAAATGAAGGTATTTTACACAATAAACTAAATATTTTAAATATTGTTTTTGTCTAATAAAATTTTCTCATCATCAACAAATACTTTTTACATAATAATAATAATCTAATGGTATGCTATTATATTCTTATACTGTATTTTTTTTTTTAAATTTAATATGAATGTATTAGCAATTTTCTTTGATTGAATAAGAGCCTAATTATATTACTATGCATAAATGTTAGTGCTCCGTCAAAAGAAATTAAATTTTTAATCTTGTCAAAGCCCAACAATTTTTTCATAGGGGGAATGAGTTAACACAATAGTAATTTTACTGTGCTATAACCATCTCCAATCAGATATTATTTCAAAATAGTTAATTTGCTTTGTAACATATCATTATTTTATGACTATAATCTGCATATTATATATAAACAACCTCAAATTTCATGTTTTGATCATTACTATGTCTAGCAAATATGAAAGTTACAAATTATTGGAAACTATCTTTTATTTTCAACACAGTTAAATACGTATGTTCTTTATGGTTTCTGCTACTTTAAATTTAAAAATGTAATTTTTTATTAAATTGCAACATCAAAAATGCCCTTAACAGTGAAAATTGCCATTGGTATAAAAATAGAACTTGACTGGTATAATACATGTCAAAAATGTATAAATAGCCTTTTATTTTCCCTGGTTGAAAATTATGTCTGCAGAATATTGGATGCTATATGAAAAAAAAAGCAGGAAATTACGGCAATATACATTAAAATCCCATGAAAAGTCAGTAGTTTTGATTGAGCACTATAATATTGTTATTATGATAAATATATGTTAGTTTTTATTTGTTGTTACATACATTAAACTAATAAAGTTATATTTCAGCATTTATTGATGTTTTCATCATTAGTTTTATAAGATAATAAGTTAACATGTTGTTTCATGCATATATAATATAGTGACAATTTCATCAATCATCATTTCAATATTATGATTTACTTTCAGACAGATGGGTAACATCAATTACGATGCACAAACAAATCAAAAATTTATCATACATCATACAAATCATCATGACTCACTATATTAGTGTTATTTTTGTATTTGGAAAGAAGTGGTATCACAGTAAGAGATAAATATGTAATGTCTTTCCTTCAATTTCATTGCTTCAAAAGGGATTAATGTTAGATGCCTCGGCCTAACAAAAACTTGACTTGTAGTTTAATTAGGGCAAACATCTATTTTTGTAGGGGAATATGTTAACACAACAGTAAATCTTATGTACTCTTGTGCTGAAACTTCCCCCAAGAAATGACAAAGTATTTTTATTACTCATTAGAAACACAATGATATGAATAGATGATTTATTTTTATTTATAATATTAATTTTAAATAAAAATTAATCATCTACATTTTTTTCTCAATAAAATTAGATATAGGCTAACTTTATAGAACCATAGATTTTTCCAATGAGGTTACAATATAACATGCAATGTTTTGAATCTGTCAATAGAATATGTATAACATGGAAAGTTTCCATATAATACAGCATTTTAATATGATTCAAGAAATTAAAAATATTGAATATTTAATTAATTGAGAACCAGGAAAAATGTGCAAAATGTCAAGGATTTAAATCATTTAACAGAAATTTTTCACATTGACACATTACTTATAATTATTTAGCAACATTTTTACATTTAGCATGAAATGGTATTTTTGAAGAGAAAAATAATGAAAATTCTTTGAAACTTTGGACAGCATATTTGTAGCATATTTTATAAGAATATCTGTACAACTAAGAACATGAAAGCTTTTAAAATCAAGTAGAACTATTTTTTATATTTTTTCATCTGCAAGTACTATATTTATAAATAGACTTTTAAAATTTATTAAATTAAATCTATTTGTTTATGAAATATTTATTTACAGACACATCATATTTCTCTTTTATTATATAAATGTAATAAAAATAATTATATTATATTATTGTTGAACTTTCATTGAAATAAGCTAAATATTATTTTTATAGAATTCATTTAAAGGCCTCAAGAACAAATGCCAAATGTAAAAACATACATCTTTTTTAACCTCATGAAAACAAAGCATACAGATTTTAAGATATTTTGAATAACAATCAAATATGATAAAAACATTTTGAAATATTAATAAGCAATATAATTGAATAAAAATATATTTCTCTCGGCTTGAAAAATCTATACTATTTCTATTTAGTAAGTTTCAGAACCCACACAGAACTTTTTTAATCTAATGAATATATTATGTGAGAAAAATATGGGAACAGGGAAGTCATATGTAGTTTATTTTTCTTCATTATAAAACTATTATTTTCTTTTTAATTAATAAGTGATAACTAAATAAGGATTTAATTTACAAACAGTAAAACAATAATGAAAAATAAAGTATTACTATTACAGGTGATAAAAAAATGAAAATTTTTCATTCTATAAAGAAATAAACTACACAAAATCTTAGTCATAAATGGTTCAAGTAAATAATTTTCATCACACATTTTCTAAATGCATATTCACTATAAATCATATTAAAATAAGCAATTATAATAAAAGTACAAAAGTGATTATTAAATAAAAAAAAAAAATACCACATATGAATTCTATTTAAAAGAAAGATTTTTTTTTTTTTAATAACTTTAGAACTATATTATTGAAACATCCATTTTTCTTTTTTTTTCCTTATAAGTCCTTTACATCATTAAATGGTGCATAACTAAAACTACGAATAACTTAAACAAGAAAAAAAATATTTACTAAATTCATTTTTTATATTTAATATACTGCAATATAAATTTTAATCCTTTTTGAAGTTTCTAATAAAATATAAACAAAACGAAAAGTATTTGTTTGTAAAAACCGAAATGTTTATCTAAAAATTCATACAAAAAAATACTGTGTATGACGACTGCAATGAATATGAAAATTTTACTTTTGTAAATATACTTAAAGAAAGAAAAAAAAAAAAAAAAAAGAATGCATATCGAATAACTTTTCATGTAGAATAGAATGCTAGAGGAGCATTAAAAACATTTCAGAATTTGCAACATAATTTACGGTTATCTTTCTACAAATTAGTTCTAATAACGATTTTAAATTTATTTGAAATAAATAAAATACTAATTAACAACTTTTCCGAAATAAAATGAACTTCAAATTACTGGAATATCAGAAAGCAAATTACGAGAGAAAATTTGCTACACAAGATATAAAAACACTAAAGAACGGAGAAAAGAAACTAAATTAAAAACTTACTTAAGAATTTTCGGTGATTTATATAATTATAAATTTCTTTTTTGTTCAGGACCAGGTACGATGAATTGTTTCGCACAATAACATTAAAACATTTGGTTTTAGTTCGTTTTTCAAGTCAATGCTTATTAAATCATCACAAGATTACCAAAACAAAATACTAATGCAATAATTCGATTTGGTCTTACAGATATTGGCAACACTAAAAGCAATATATTACGTCATTTTCTCGTGATTTTAGTTTTTTAAATGTACACTGGATTGAGGTTAACTTTTCAGTAGGACGAAATGAGGAACAACTCATTAGTTGAATCCTCATCAGTTGATACTTCAGCTAATCAAGTCGAACTTTTTTATTTCATATTTATAAGTTGAACGGCAGTGCATCTTTCAACCTTTCCCTGTCATTCAATGATTTAAAATGATAACATGGGTGCGCGTGTCAGACCTAATTAACAAGAAATAAATTTCCTTGGAAATTAAAAGAAAAACTCCTGTAATGTTTGTGATATGAATGTTAATGACTTCTATGGGGTAATCTCCTGTGCAATTATTTGCCACGCGTTCTCCCTAGTTAATTCTCTTTTCTAAGCATTTTAATATAATAAAGTATAGTTCATTTGTGTGGAATATGGGCAAGAGATAGGTAAAGGCGGGCAGATTCAAAACAGTACATAATAAGGAGAAAAAAGTATATTCGAGACGTTTAATTAAAAGAATTATAATTTTAATTATTAAAATATTAAATTATATAATAACAAAAGAAAAATAGATAAAAATTTCTCCATAGGTGATAAATTGTTTTCCTTTTAAAACTGATTGGGCCTTGTGTATCCGGTAAGAAGTCCTAATAAGTTTCGTCAGTTTCCGTTTTTAAAATGGATGTTTACCTTTCTACACATTCGGTGGTCGAACTATACGTGATGATGTAAAAACTGATGATGAAAAAATGATGTAAAAACTGAATTGTGCTCACAGAATTGACTCACATTTCTGGATAAAAAAGGGTTCATTATTTTCATTTTTTTTTACACTGTATTGAGTTCCTTAATTGGTGAATGATTATTGATATACGAATCTGTTATTTGAGAAAATACTATCAAGAGGCTGTAGCGACACCTATTGATGGAAAATGGAGTAAGAATTGAATAACTTCTACTTTCACTGTTAAAAGGGAATTTTCCCGCTAGAATGAAAACAGAACGTAGTTGGCGTTAGAAATTAAATAAAAGATGTTGTAAACGTGAAAATTGATTATCGTCTTTTATTTTGCCGTCTGGATTTTAATAACACTACGCAACCTTTACAAAGCCGCCACATACTTGGTGATCCGTGAATTGTTTGCAAACTGTGATTTATTTACAAAATGACTGAAACAAATGGATCGGCGATAAAAGATGAAGTAGCGCGGGTAAGTGTCAAAATACCTCCTTTTGGGGCAGAAAAACCAGAAATATGGTTCTTTCAAGTTGAAGCACAGTTTTCAATTTGTGGAATAACAGCCGAGGATACAAAATTTAACTACTTAGTTTCGCAATTAGAACCGAAATTTGTTGAAAGTTTGTGGGACATTATAAGTAATGATAATAGAACAAAATACACCGCTGCTAAAGAACGTTTGCTGAATACTTTTAAAGAAAGCGAAAATAAGAGTCTTCAGAGACTACTTACAGGACTTGATTTGGGGATCTTAAACCCAGTCAACTTTTACAAAAAATGAGAAACCTGGCTACTGATGGAATTACTGATAAGGTGCTAACAACGTTATTTCTACAAAAAAATACCTGATTCCGTGCGGAATATTTTACTAGTTAGTGATGAAGGAATTGAGGAACTCTCATTAATGGCGGATTGTATTCTTTGACCAATAGTAATTATTTAATGAAATTTTCAAGTTTTCATTGCTTGTTTACCAGTTTTTAAAACAAAAATGTTGATGAAGTTGATATAATTTTTAGTGGTACGAGTAACAATCTCATAACACACAAACGGACAAGCTGGCTTCTTAAATAAAAAGATTCTTTTACTTATATTCTATACTTAGTAACCTTGTTTAAATAAAACAATTTCAAAATTTAGTAAGTTCCTTACTCAATTTCTCTCTCTCGAAGCTAGCTTCTCCGTCAAATTTATTCTCAGGTCCCAACAAGCAAAAATTTCAGATTAAATCTTAATCCAATGTGGTGACATTGTGACAATATTTAGTTCAAAGCATAAACATGACAAATTTCGATAAACCCCCGATAAAACATTAAAATAGCTAAATCCTCTAGTAATTTAATGTGTCTTAATTTTTATGCCAAATTTCCTTTTTTTCTTTGATTTTATGTTAAAAAATGATAATCCTTTAGTGATAAGTTTCCCTTGTGGTGTTTTAAAGTTTACATCTTAACGTCATATTTCTTTCTCTTCGTAAAGTGAAGAAAAATCAAAGGTAAGATTTGGGCAATTGTATTTACCTTTAGATTGACTCTCTATAGCTTTTGCTGATTAGTATTTTTATGCATCATCTCAACTTCTGAGTTGCATGCAAAGTGATATTCAAGTGTTGCGATGTCCTTTAGCAAGATATGCTTTATGTTCTGGTAATGTTTCCAAGAGGCATTTTCCAACAGTATAATTCTTGTCCACTCGTAATATGTGCGTCCCAAGACTGATTCCTTAACATTAACTTACTTCTTTAGCCATCCGCTCTCCAGATTTATCACAGATTGAAAACATGTGGGATGACTTCTGTTATAAGATGGTCAGCATAGAAAAATGGCCGAATAAGATGCAAATTTATAGGAGTCCTTAAATCGAACATCGCAGGACACCCTAAAGCTGGATTCCATGGTCTCACGTCACTGAACGTAAGCTAATCAGAAGCCTGATCTATAGTCTACTGAGACTTTTAATTGAGAAACGAGCTGCGACGTGCGGTCTTAGTATACCCAGTTTAAGAAACTTGTATGGAGCGTTATTATACTTACAAACGAGACTGAGAAGCTCTGCGAATAGCTTATTGGTTTCCAATTCATAAAAAATGCGAAATGATAAAAAATAAAGACGATATCAATTAATGTGTAGCAGTTGCAATCGCTCTCTTCAATTAATTGGCGTTTTTCCTTTTCAAGCTTTCTTTGCCTTTTAATTCATCATCATTGGCGCAACAGCCCAGAGTGGGCCAAGGCCGTCTACCTACAGGCAGATTTCGAGATGAGAGATGTTTTTTTTTTTACGGGGTAGGGTTGTCAGCTCTACGCCCAACACTCAACCGTCATATGGGACCGGGACCTACGGCCTAAAGTGGATTCCGAACCACTACAAACATACATGGCTCCGCTGGTATTCGAACCCGAAACCTGTGGTACCGAGCGCCAGAGCCCTAGCCACTCGACCATTCAGGCTCCTCCCTTTTAATTCTTTCCTCAATTATTCTTTTGCAAACTTACTTATACATTTTTAGTATCATGAAGTATTCGTTAACAAGTAGTAAAAATTAAAATACAATGGCTTCTGGTGGGATTGTTTTATCGATTTCAGTTGATAGTTCTACAAGATCACTTTTACGACTTTTTCCTAGGAATGACATTTTTCATACGTATAGTTTAACTTTTGAACTTGATACTTTTCTTTTCTAAAGTACTATAAAAAAAAAAAAGTCATTTTTTCATTTTCTTATTCCTTGAAAACAGTAATAATCCAGTTGTTTGGTAATCATCCCACTTCTGAATTCTAGTTTCTTTTATATGCGAGTAAATCCTTTAAATGTATAAAGTAATTTAAAAACCAGTTAAAATTAATAATAAAATGAATTTCATTGATGTTTCGTTTTACAAACCATCTCTGGTTTAAAGTCTGAAAAACTTAAATCAAATATTGAGTCATGGTTAGCTGCCCCATATACTGTTGATAATATGACCATTTATAAAAATAATCTATAGTATACAGAAAATCCTTATAAATGCAGAGATTTTTAATATATATAATGTTATTAATAATCTAAGATATGTATTTAGTAGTGAACTGAAGAGAATAAATAAAAGGCCCTTTAATTAGCTCCGTATACTGTAAAAATAAGGAAGAACAAAAACGTAAAATAACTACATCAAAAAATTTATAAAATAGTCCTTTATTTCTATTAAAATGAAATAATGAAAATAAATTAAAACACATTTGTTGAAAATTACATAAAATGTAGTCAATTCTAAAAATTACTTTATAACAGAAACAAATTTCCAAATTGAAAAAATTTGCACTTCATTAGCTTGTCTGATTTAGTCTTTGATATATTCTTATTTTGCTCAACTGCATCCGGTAGAAAAAACTGATGCACTCTAAGAGGGGGAAAAATCTTAAAAATTTTGATAATGATAAAAACATTAATAAGACAAAAAAGGAAAGAAAAGTGAATTGCATAAATTTCCATGGATTTAATCTAACTGCATTTATTGTAACGTTTCGACTTATAACGCCTTCAAGAAGAGGGCCACTTTCAAATTCATAGGAACACTTGAATTTTTATTTACAAGCATTATATACATACAAATAATGTGCATGTCTTCTGGGTTATTATACAAAGAAGTTAAAAATTAAAAAAATTTCTTTCCAAATTTATTATTAATTATAAAATTTCTTTCTTCATTTTCTAAGGTACAGTACTCTAAGGTGGTGATTTTCAGTTATCGAGTCTACGTCGAATCTAATTCCTGGTCTGCAGCAGACATTAGTTATCACACAGCGTGATATACGAAACAATGGGTTCACTCTGAAAAACGGGGGCCTGAATGGCCGAGTGGCTAGCGCTCTGGCGCTTGGTACCACAGGTTTCGGGTTCGAGTTCCGGCGGTGCCATGGATGTCTGTAGTGGTTTAGAATCTACTTTAAATCGTAGGTCCCGGTCTAACAGGATCGTAGAGCGTTGCGGGGGTATTGTTACTCCGCGTCCGTAGCTTATCTTCAAGCTACACGCACCTCCTGAATAGTGCTAAGTGAGTAAAGTTCGTGCAGTGCTTGCCTTAAGGAATCAATGACAACTGTCGAAGTGTTTACCAGCTGCATTAGAACAGAAAAAAAAAACTTGGAAAAACAGGCGGAAACTCCAGTCTGTTCAGTCAACACTTCTGGTCGATTCGTCGCAAAACTCCTCTTCACCAAAAAACTCCTTTTAAGACAATCCATCAAGGGGGTTAGCCCCCTCTCATTTCTCATTGGAGTAGACATTTCTCGGCTCGTGGTCTATCACTCATTGCGATGGAATAACTCATAGCGTAGTCCATATTCAATCTGTAGTTTTTCAACTTGCAAAGGTCGCATAGACATTCGCTAATTTCCCGAGTCGAATTATGCACGATGCCGAATATCTGCTATCAGATTTGAGGGACAAGTTGTTCTCTTTAGTACAAAACACTAATTGCATTTAATATAACTTCCCACAATACTACTTGTCTGCTGTCAAATTTGAATGGTGGCTTGTTAAAATAACAAACATTCCTCTCTCCTAGGAAGGAAAAGCCAAAACTCGTCTCGTGAGAAAAAAAATGCTAGATTATGTACATTATTAACAAGCTATGTTTAAATAATTTTAATCAACACCATAAATGTATAATATGCTAATGATAAGATTTTTCTTATGGCAAAGGAATTGATTATTTTGCCTTCATTTGTTGTGATGAAAATTCATTTGGTAGACGTTGGAATCGTAATGGACTAAGGACTTACTATCATAAATGGCTCGACAGCCATTTGTGGGTCTTGGCCTTCTTTAAAAGTTAAAAGCAAGTTGTTCTCCTCTTGGCCGTGGACCTCCAGTTTTTGATCTTGATAACCTTAAAATCAGCGTCTAAACAGTCGACCCCATCTCTTTTTCGGTCGGTCGGTCGTTGTCCAACAGGGATTGCATTGAAAACCTTCTAATCAGCTATATCCCTTTCCATTCTCATGAGATGACCGACCCATCTCATTCTGTTCAGTTTCCAACTCATTTCTTTAATTGCTAGTAATCAACTCTAAAAATCCAGTAAATCAGCTCTATACGAGTCCATCTGCTCGATGAGCACTTGTAACTTTTTACTTTGATACAGCGTATGTACGTTCCAGAAACCAAATCTCAGGTCCATTAGTCGTTTCCAGGTCTTTTCCGTGGAGGCAATCCGGCTATATCTTTTGTAGTCTTCGAAACAGCGTTTTTTTTTTTTTTTTTTTTACAAGGCAGGGTTGTTAAGGAGGGAAATTATCTTGTACCAATAAAAATTTACAATACAAGGGGGATAATATTTAACAAATCAGTACAGATTCTGGCTTATGAAGAGGACATAGACATCATCACCAGATCTGAAAGTAATTGAGGGAATATTCCCTTGCACTGGAGATGCAGGGCTAATAATAAATGAAGGAAAAACCAAATACATGTTTTGCGGAAAGAGACTATCCTGGTGATTTCTTTGAAATCGAGCAACATAGATTTCAAAGTGACCTGTGTTACTTACCAGGGATCTGAGATTGAATACCAAAATGAAATTAGCCCAGAGATCCGAAAGAGAATTATTGCTGCCAATCGCTGCCTATTTGGTCTTAGAAACCAATTAAGATTCCACCTGATTAAAAGACGAATTAAAATTTCACTGTACAAAACTCTCATACGACCAGTATTAACATATGCGTCTGAAACATGGTCGCTAACAGTAAGAGAAGAGAAAATGTTGGCAATCTTTGAAAGAAAAGTGCTCGGACCATTTTTGGTGGTATCAATGACAATGGAAATTGGCGAAGAAGATACAATTTTGAACTTTGCAAACTTTAGAGATATTGACATTCTGAAATGTGTTAAACTGTACAGAATGAGATGGGCCGGTCATCTCATGAGAATGGAAAGTGATAGAGCTGCTTTGAAGGTTTTCAATGCAATCCCTTTTGGACAACGACCAGGGGGTGATCGAAAAGAGATGGGTCGACTGTTTAGACTCTGATTTGAATGTTATTAAGATCAAAAACTGGAGGTCCATGTCCAAGAGGAGAACAGTCTGGCTGGATCTTTTAAAGAAGGCCATGGCCCACAACGGGTTGTCGAGCCAGTTATGACGATGAATAAAAATTTTGCAATTACTTACATTGTGTTCGGGGCACGATGTAATTAACCTTGGTTTTTTTGAAACCATTGAACGTCGTTGCGCAGGCAGTCGTGTAAGCCCCCATGTCGTCAAACGTCAGCCACTCACCCATGGGCAGATCCGGCAGCATGCATTTCTCCACTATGAGGTCCGAAGGGTCGCAAGTCTGGCCCCAGATGCTGCAGGGCAGAAGATCCTTGTATTCCTAGGAATGAGCAGGTAAAGATTCTCTCAAAAACAACAGCGATAGAAAAAAAAAAAAACTTTCTTAAGACAGAACAAAATATCTTTTAAACCAATTTCCCCCTAATTTGAGAAAATGTTCTAAAACAGTATTTTAAAACATTTTTCGAAATTTTTTTTTTTTTTTTCTTATTTGCTGTGTCCAGTCTAGTGGTCTTCTACTTTGATATACAATTGTTGTGAGTTGTCGATTACAGTATATTGTAACTTTTTACGTACAATAGTAAATAACATTGTGATCATACATTTTAAGAGTGCCATTATCCGATCAAGTATTATCTCCCAGGTACTGATAACTACGGTGCGGTTTTTTAAATAAATGCAAATGGTGAATATATAATATACAACTTAACTTTATTAAATATTTTAAAAACAATTTTGTACCAAAAAAGTATGCAAAATATTTTTAAAAATTACTTCAAACTGCTGACATAATTTTAATTTTTGTTCTTTTAATGGCCACCATTTTCAAATGCTTATAGAACAGAAAATCCCGCCAAAACATTTCACTTTCTGCTCAATATATGGCAGGGCTGGAATATTCAACATCAGGATTTTAAGATTTAAAACTTATTCCTTTCTCTACTTGCAAAAATAAAAATGTCCAATAGAACGGAGGTTGGTCTCAAGAGGCTATATACAGTGAGCCACAAAATTGAGTATACACCTCTAAAAATTTTAGACTTCTTCCAATTACAAATTAAATATTGATTTAAACAGATAAATTTTTTTTATCCTAGATACTTTAACCTCTGCTTTACCTTCCTATAATAACACAATTCTATAGTTAACTTATTTATTACGAAAAAAAGTTAAGCGATTCTGAAGAAAAGATAGAAAACCATGCCACAAAATTGAGTATACACTTCTTATATTTGTAAATTATGCCACCAACATTTTTTTTTTAGTTTAAAATTTTCTTTAAAGAGTTTCAGGAGTAGCTGCTGCTTATAACACGTGCTATTGCACTTCAACGCTTTTAAATAGTATTTTTCTCATTAAAAATCGTAAAATGAGCTCTCGTAGAGAAACTACTGAATCTGAGCGTTTATTGGTTGTAAAATGGTCGAAAGTGGGCAAATCTCTTCGAGAAATCGCTTCGTTGATTGGTGTAACTCATGGTTGTGTCCAAAAATACTACAGAAGTATAAAAAAACTCGATCTGCGGCCAATATTCCTGGAAGAGGACGTAAAGAAATACTGAGTACTACAGCGAAGAGGAAGATCATTCACTCAGTAAAGAAAGATCCGAGGGTGAGTGCCTCTAAACTAGCTTTATCGATGTCCTCTACAATCGGGAAAAAGATCTCAGTTGAAACAATTCGACGTACCCTTCACCAATATGGGTTTCATGGCCGTACACCAATACGAAAGCCACTCATCAAGTATGCGAATAGACAAAAAGAGAGTGATTTTCGCCAAAGAACATCGTTTGAAGCCTATTTCATTCTGGAACACTGTAATATTTTCTAATGAAAGTAAGTTTAATCTTTACGGAAGCGATGGACGATTTAAAATATGGAGAGAAGCTGGGAAAGCACTGTCACCTAAAAACACCATTAAGACAGTCAAGTTCGGAGTTGGATCTGTCCTCGTTAGGGGTTGTATGTCGGCTGGAGGAGTTGGAGAGCTTGCTTTTATTGATGGTATTATGGACAAACATGTATATTTGGGGATTTTAAATGATAACTTGAAAAAAGTGCCAGTAAGTTGGGGCTTGGGTCAAGCTTCATATTTCAACAGGACAACGACCCCAAGCATACAGGCATACAGCGAAGATTGTGCAGTTATACTTGCTGTACCATTGCAAAGAAGCAATTACACACTCCAGCCCAGTCTCCGACCTAAACGTCATCGAAAATTTGCGGTCGAAATTAGAGAAAGCTGTACATGAGCACGAAATCACAAGCAAGGAAGTTCTCAAGAATGTTCTGAGAGAAGAATGGGCTAAAATTTCTGTTGAAACCACTAAAACACTAGTAGAATCTATGTCCAGAAGATTACAAGCTGTAATTCAAGCAAAAGGTTATGCAACAAAATATTAATTTGTACGTTAAAAGGAAATTAATAGAGGTGTATACTTATTTTTGTGGTGTTATTTTTCATCTCGTCTCAGATCTTTTATTTTTTTTTTTGTAAAAATAAATAAACCTAACAATTTTATAAGTATAGTACGGTAAAGCATAGACTAAAAAGTATATAAGGTGAAAAATTCAATCATCTTAAAGCAATATTTAATTTGTAATTGCAAAAAGTCTTTAAGTTTATAAGGTGTACCCTCAATTTTGTGGCCCACTGTATAAAGCAAAAGCTAAAGCTTATAAGCTATAACGGTTAGAAGTTCAATTTTTCCACCGAATTTATTTGTCTGTTGTAAGATGAAAAAAAAAAAAAAAAAAAAATCTCAAATATTATTTTTTTTTAATTAAATAAAACCTAATTTTTCATTGCTCACGTCACGTCATGGTGACGCCAATCATTATTTTTATCAATAAAACAAATAATTGTTAACATAAGATATCACTCGATATTGATCGTTATAATTTTTCACTCGTTTCACTCCGAAATGCAGAGTTAGTTTAAAAATGTCATACAGCACCCCCACGCTTTCAGAACAGTGACATTCATTTTCTCGTCAATCATTTTATTCTTCTGTTAACAATTATTTTTTACTTTGTATTTTTTACTTTGTAATTATTTTTTTTTTACATTAACTCTGAAAGCGTGTTTTTTAGTGTTTTTTTCTTAGGTAGTTTCATTTTACATGGGTTAAACTGCTCTTCGTAAGTTAAAATAAAATCACTCATCCTGGCGATCCTAATCATGATGAGATAATAAACTTGTCAAAATATTTTAGTGTCGTCGGTCCTTGATAAGTCTACAACGTTTAAAACAAATGTGATCGCTTAAAGTAGGGCAAAATCGAGCCCAAAGAGTCAGTTACAAACAAACGTACATACAGGTAAAACTAATAAAAAAGTGTATTAAAAAGAATTACGAATGGAAAATGGCGTTACAACTTTTGATGCGCTCTAATTAACATTGCGATTCGTTCTGTTGTATTCCAGAATTTTATTCCACGATTTCTAATGATTGTATTTCCCTCTATTTCTTAATGATTATTTTGTTCTTTTATTTCATAATCTTGTTTATTTGCCCTCAAAAATTTCCTTTATTAATTTTTCTTGTCGTTTATTTAATTTCGGCTCTTATTCCAGTCAAATCTCAACTATGCAGGTGAATTTTTTTTCCCACACCGAATCCCGATTCATGATTTTTGCAGTAATTTGATGCACTACATTAAATTTATTTCAAAAATTTTCTAATCCATTAGTAAAGGATTTTTATTGAAGTCGTCTATAAAAACAATTTGTTTATAACAAACTATTCTTGTATAATTTTAAATGTATAGGATCTGTTATCACTTAAAAAAAGATATTATTGTACTTTAAAGATGCCCACAAAAAAAAATACACATATTCTACAAAAATAACTATACCAAATTTACAAATGAGTACCAGTAAAAAGAAATTCTAAGCATAAAGATGCTGTATTTATAATATATTAAAACTTTTTTTCTAAATAACAGAAAAAGCTTTAGAAGAAACAGAACAGTACTTTAACAGAAAGATTTTAGTTGATTGTTGAGCCAAGACAGTCTTTTAAGAGCCTTGGTACTGAGAAGAGTCTTTGCAAACTCGTTTTGTTGCTAGAGAAGTCACTCTTTTTTTCAATTCCTTCTATTAGCTTAAACTCTCCCCATATATATCTTGTTCACATTTTCAATCGTTAATAAAATACTTTTTATTCATCCACTAAACTTCAAGTATATTTTTTGTGAACTTGTAGTGGATGGCACGTGATGTTAATATAGTTTTTTCAAATATTAATTCATTTATTAAATTTAATTCATTAATTTTTTTTTTTTTTTAGATTTAAGTTGCAAGTATCTACCAATAGATGGCGCCAGATAAACTTAAAAATGAAGGAAAATTATTTACAAAAGGACTTTCTGCAATATAGTGGAAAATATAGGAATTGACTTAAATTTTTTTTGTATTACTTGTTACTAGTTGTGTTAAAGGATGCCATTTAACATTAATTCTTAGAATTTTGGAAATATAATTTTTTTTATAAAAAGAGTCGGGAATTGAATTTTTATACCGACTCCTAACACTCATTCCAGACTCCTTCAAAACTATTCGACTTCCCACCTCTGGTATGTGCAAAGTCATTGGTATCGTTTAAACATAAGGTTAGTTCAAGTTATAAACAATTTTTATCTCATCTTACCTTTTTAAGCACAGGTTTAGGCTTATAATTATGGAACACTTTATGGACAAAGAGGCCATAAATACCCTCATTGATCATGTACATTACTTCTGATCCTATGAAATAAACAACAGAAAGATAATTATAGATTTTGAACAATTGGTATGCAGCATTTACATTATTCACCTTTAATCACTCATTACATTTCAATACAAAGTAACAATATTTGGATAAATTGAGCTAAAGCAGCACCAGCAATCATAAATCTTAAAGCACAGGGCAATAATACAATACAAAGTACAGCAGTAACCGTAGTAGAAAAAGTTTTAAAATTAAAGGATCGACAGTTCAAAAACATTTGAAAAGGAGAATTAAGAGCTTTAAATATTTAAATTCCAATATCATTTACTTTATTTATTCAAAACAATCGACTTAAATATCAAAAGCTCATCAAGGAAAATCCCAGTAAAGGAAAAAAATCTATAACATAGCACGAACTACCTATTGTGCAGGAAGGTAAACATTCGAATTAAATGTTGAAATAGGCGAATCGATTATTTGTTAGAGGTGCTAGTCGGACATACGTGGAGCAAAGCAATTCGGAAAGATAAAAGTAAAATAGGTTGCGAAATATTTTAATCTATAGGGCCTGAATGGCCGAGTAGCTAGCGCTCTGGCGCTCGGTACCACAGGTTTCGGGTTCAAGTCCCGGCGGTGCCATGGATGTTGTAGTGGTTCGAATCCACTTTAAACCGTAGGTCCTGGTCTGACTACGCTCGTAGAGGGTTGCGGGGATATTATTACTCTGCGTCCGTAGCTTATCTTCAAGTTACACGCGCCCCCTGGGTAGTGTTAAGTGAGTAACGTCTGTGCAGCGCTTGCCTAAAGGCATCAAAGACAAGTGTCTAAGTGTTTGCTCGCTGCATTAGAGCAAAAAAAAAAAAAAAAATATTTTAATCTATTTTTTTTTTCTTGTCATTTTTAAAAATTAAAATGATAAATTACAAGATTTTTTTGTAATTAAAACTTTCTCTATATTTTTTCTCCCTGTTATGCAATTGTGTTCGATTCTGACGGACTTTGCCGCATGCCAATTTTCCACACAATCGGGGGTTGAAATATACAAGGTGGCCAAAATAATGTAGGTGTTCAAACCCAAATAATAAAGAATGGAGTAGATTGAACACAATACTACATTGGGTTTGCTTTGCCGTTCTACCTTCATCTTGTGCATACGAGGGCTAAACAGATCGGGACCTACAGTTTAAAGTAGATTTCGAACCAATAACAAGCATCCATGCCACCACCAGGATTCGAACCTGAAGCCTGTGATATCAAAAGCGAGAGCACAAGTCACTTGGCCACCAGGCTGCTGCACTGCACTGGAGTAAATCTAAAGCAGTAAGTGTGTGAAATAAATTCAATACACAATACAAAAATTCACACTTCACGTACATACATTTTAAACTATAAGAAAATGATTTATAAAGAAAAAAGTAGTTTTCAATTTCGACACGAGAGAGCAAATAGCTGGTTTTAACAATAATATAGGGACAAAAAGACTTTTGCATAGGAAAATTTTTTAAATTAGTCTGCGGTGATTTTCAGACTTATTTTCTGTGCAATATTGAAAGGGAAAAACGATAAGTATGGCTGATTAAGATTCTGAACTATTATTACGATGACACCTCTGTTCCTAGAGTTCAGATAGTTTTTACAATTTTGACAATGATGCGAACGATGTTGTGTTACCGAAATTATGGTTTAGTTTGTCACTCTACGGTCATCTTGTGTACACTTTAGGCTTAACAGACCGGGACCTACAGTTTAAAGTGGATTCCGAACCACTACAAATATCTATGGCACCATTGGTAATCGAACCCGAAACCTGTGGTACCGAGCACCAGAGCGCTAACCACTCGGCCATTCAGGTCCCTACCGAAATTTTGGACGAAAGGCAGCATCTGGAGCTTTCCCACCTTCCTCCCCAAATCAAACTGAAGGATCATCCGTACCTCTTTCTAGTATGCATATAGTAACTTTCGGGTCGGCATTATTAGTGGAGTATCGAACCAAGCATCCTTGGTTGGGAAAACCAGCGAGTTATCCACAGGACCGATATAGTACACTTTTCTGTATCTGAAGATTTCAAGTTAAAACCCAATAAATCAAGTTCGAATTAAGATTTTTCTTGTTTGCACCAGGTATGGTGGTGCAGTTGCAGCGACTTCTACTAACGTCTAGGACGGTTGAGGTTCGAATCTGCTGTGGGCAGGGCCGTATTTTCCTATAGGTTAACTAGGCTTCAGCCTAGGGCCTCAAGATCAAGAGGAGCCTACATTCAAATTTTTAGCAAAATTTGAATGACACTCTTCTAAAAACAGTAACATTAAATCTGAAATAGGGAGAAATTCTACACATATGACTAATAAAACTAATAAAATATATGACCAATAAAATTTAATTCATAATAATTCGTACTTATTATGAAATAAATTTATTTGAATTGAATTTACTTTAATGTATTGATAATATATTTAATTTAATTTGATAGAAAATATGATCATTTTTATTGCCTATTTTATTTTCGTAGTCAAAGATTTTTTTATTATTTGAATTTTGTTTCTTTGTAAATGTTGTGTTTGACGAGTTATTGTTACAATTACTCTATAGGGTACTGAGAATAAATGTCCAAATATGTGTTCGACTTTTTTTTTGTGCCACATTTTTTTTTTTTCATAAAGATTAGTACCAATTACCACACGTTTCATTTAACATATTGATATATATCACAGTAATGACGTATTTCATGATCTCTCGTATGATTTACAAACTTAAAAATGGGAGGTGAAAGGGCCTCATAAGTGGAATAACCTAGGGGTCTTTTCATCTAAATCCTGACCCCTGGTTGTGGGGATGGTTGTAGTCATTGCATTCAGAAACGAGAAGATCCAATGGTTATTGTGACAATGTGTGTAAAGCGACTGGTATCTATAATCTGTCAAGTGTGAATTTTCGGGTTTTCTCCCACTCGGTAAGAAAATGAGTGGCTGTTGCCCCAACTCTCGTCGGCAGGCTCTTCGTCGTCTACATGAAGCCCATCGATGTTCCGCCCTTACCTTTCTAACTTGTAGGGGTTTTCATAGCCCTAGGTGAGGTGTAGTAAAAAGAAGAATACTGGACACTTGTTCTGTAAGCCATTAAGTCTTTCTGGTGTTGTGTCCCTCATGGAAGGAGGGAAGAGGGGTCCAGCTTCTGTTTTGATGGAGCACCCGTAGGTAGAAGTCTGACTTCTGCCCGTGACGCACTTACAGTCATAGGAGACCGGTACCTATAGGCTTAAAGTGGATTCCGAACCACTACAAACATCCATGGCACCGCCGGGACTCGAACCCGAAACCTGTGGCACCGAGTGTCAGACACTCGGCCATTCAGTCTTTCTATAGAATTTGATTAGCTTGAAGGCTCGAAAGTTCCTTCCAAAGGTATGCCGCTTAAGTGAGCGAGGGTAATTTGCTGCCAATAAGTATTGACGTTTCATGAGGGAAAGAGTATATGACACGTCAAGAAAAATGTGCAATAAATTTAAAGATTTTTTCACTTCGTTGGTTTTATTTTAGATAGCCTAAGTTTAGCAGTTTAAATAATAATTTTCCGTTTTCCCCCATTAACTATGCGTGTTTAATAAATTTAATAATTATATTGCAGAATTTTGAGATAGTAGAGATAATAAGACTCAAAATAATTTATTTATCTTTTAATAAATGAAATTATTGAATTGTGTCTCTTAAAAAGGTTTTTTTTTTTTTAATATAAATACTGCACTTAGGGATTGCAATACCGGTATTTTTAGCCATTTGTGGAATTTTTTTGTAATACCGGTATTCACAAGTTTAAATACCGTTTTTCAGTATTTACTAGAAATTTATAATTCTTATCTGTGAAAGAATTTTTTATCTGTGAAATTCTTATTCTTATCCGTGAATTCTTACTCAGAATTCTTATCTGAAAACTAGAACAGTTTACTCCCTAATGATGGAACGTTTTTTGAAACTGAAAAATCCAATCAAAAAGCAATGATTGACTTAAACCAGCAAATTAATTTTTATAGTGAATTCGACTTAATAACCGGAACTGCATCGGCTCTACTTCCTATAAAATTGGCTTTTCAGGCATTATGGCGGAGAGATTCTAATTTATTAACAGCTAAGGCAACAGTAAATTTCATGCTGAAAGAACAGCACACATCACTATCTGAAGAACTATATATTACATTGAGAAATCACACAGAAGAAAGGCATACTGAAATAGAAAATGTCTTACGGTATTTATATAATTATAATGATTTTAAAAATGAGAATTAAAAAGAAGAAAATAGACTAATTCAAATTTGATCAAGTTTATAGTAAAACTTTCTTAAAATTACATTCTTATTACTTACATTCTCTAATAAAAACTGGCAAAATAAAACAAAAAAAAACCCGTATTTTCTTTCTTTTTCTAAAAATTCTACTACCGGTATTAAAACCGATATTCCGGTATTAAGATCTAAAGAATACCGAATACCGGTATTGAACTTTTGATCCGATATTGCAATCCCTAACTGCCCTCTATTGAGGCCAAAGATTTCTGGAGAACTAGAAGTCTGTCTTGGAACACAATTGAACAAAAAGTTATTATGCAGCTAAGATTTACAGAAGATATTCGTAAAATTTTACCTTCGTTTGTTTTTCTTTCTTTTTTGCCTATGATATTGGCGCAAAGTGTAAATGCTGATGTGACGACATATCGTCCTGGTTCTGCGAATATGGTATAATGCCCGTCGGGTGGAAAATACTCATCGATAGCTCTGTTGATAGATACAGCCATCTATAAAAACATTTAAAAAGAATGATGATTTTTATTTAAAATCATATATAATTACTAAATTGACTCAGATCTCCATCGTTAATCAAACTGTTGAATGGTCGTCCGAAAGCTAAACATTTTGAGTTAGTTTGGATAAAGATTATTAACCATTTAAATGTACTGCATGCGTGTCATCATAACCCAGGTTAGGACTTCTGCTGCTAAATATATGAATTATACTCAAAAATTATAAAATGAAATTTTAAGAATGATTACCGATTCTCTTGGATTCTTTAAGACATCCGTCATCTACAAAAATTTTAATGCTGGGGAGGCTAGATTAGAAATTTTGGAAGAAATTTTCAAAATGTTGTTCAGATTCCAAATTCTGAGATCACAAATCTTATTTGCTGTTATTCTCCTTCTTTCAATTCTAAGCGGGTTGTGTTCAATACCTTGCAACCCTGTTAGACAAATTAATCCAATGGCCAGCGGTCCGATCTAACAATAGGTTTGTAGTCCAGATATTTAGCTTTTTACTTAGTCTTTCCTGAAGAGTCTTTGCTTCTGCAGCAGCCATCCCTTCCCCTCTTGGATTCAAACCACACATCTTTAATCTTTTATTCAATTCTATTCTATTATCTCACAGTCTCCCTATATATCTTGTTCAAATTTTCAATCGTTCATAAAGTACTTTTTATTCATCCACTCAACTTCAAATAATTTTTTTTTTGAACTTGTAGTGGATGACACTCAATGTGAATACAGTTTTTCAAATATTCTTCATTCCTTAAATTTAATTAATTAATAATAGTTTTTTTAGATTTAAGTTGCATATATCTACCAATAGATAGCGCCAGATAAACTTAAAATGAATGAATATTATTTGTAAAGGACTTTCTGCAATAGAGAGTGAAAAGTAGGAATTGACCTCAAATTTTTTTTAATATTATTTTTATTTATTAATTGCCTAGATTTAATAATCTTTAATTCAGTTTATTAAGCAATAAAAGCCATTATTTTACAAATGCCGAACAATAGCGCCTAAGCCATTAGTTGATGTGGGCTCTCCAGTGCTTATTGATCATGCCCTCATACCGAGAAAGTGCATTACAATTATTTAAATATTCAAACGTCATAGGCCGACTAGAGTCGTACAAAACACAGTTTGGGAATCCACCACTCAATTCTATAGGTTTAGATTTGGTTGTTTGGTCGGTCGGTCGCTCTACGGTCATCTTATGCACACTTTGGACTAAACAGACCGGGACCTACAGTTTAACGTGGATTCCGAACCACTGCAAACATCCATGGCACCGCCGGGACTCGAACCCGAAAACCTGTGGCACCGAGCGCCAGAGCGCTAGCCACTCGGCCATTCAGGCCCAATTCTATAGAGGTGGTCACGCAAAATAGTCATGACCACTCAAACGTCTAACTAGAGTCACTGGTGTCCGTCTTGGAAAACTGAATAGTTCTCTATTCCCCCAGAAATCTCCATCTCTTATCAATAGCGCGTTGAATCGTATCTTGTTTAAGAATTTTTTTTTTTAACAGACAAGTTAAACAATTTTTGTCTTATGAAATGAAAGCGGTCGATTAATGCGTTGCTATGTGAAAGTTCCTTTCTTAGCGAGCATATCAGCTTTTCGTCGCCAATAATTTCACAGTGGAGGAATCCATTGGAAAGAAATTTTGTGTTCCAGTTGTCTTAAGCAAGGCCTACAGTCCAATATTCTTTGGGAACTACTTTGATTATTCAAAGGGTTTGAAGTGCACTCTTGGAGCCAGACAATACGACTGATTTTATAAAAACTCGACTACGAATCGACAGTTGTTGAATAGCTACAACTACAGCTTCGGTGATTTCGCCATTATTTTTGCTATTTAATTTTTTTTAACTTTTGGCTGATCAATACTGCGTCTTTTTTTTTCGATAACTACATCTTAGCTCTGCTTCTATACTGTTTTTATGCGTAGACCAATTCTGAACTTTACTATGCTTTTTCATCTCGGCCATGCCTCCCTACTTAGCAGGATAAAAGACTAAGTCCCTCCGAAGTCAATATACTCCGTGAACTAAAGATCGACATAAATCCCCGAACTTAATGTTGTCAATGTTCAAGAAGTCTTCATGATAAAAAAAAACCACCATTTCATTAATTCATCTTCAGTATTAGAATCATTTTCGATATTTTAACTGAAGAAACCCGTTTTAATCGGGCATGTTCGGTAGAGCAGTATTACCGATTCAATGAGCATCAATACAGTTTTAAGGAGGATATCAAAACAAAACACACTATATGAAAATTTAAACTATTAAACCATGCATGTGTTTGATGTTTAACATTGTAGTGAAATAAAAATCTAATGTTTACGATAGACGAAATTTTAGTCTTGCTCTAGACCCAAACAACCAAGAAAAGGTAGTTACTGTGATATCATTCAACTTGAATTACAAACGAGCTAGTAAAAATACAATTACTACTCAAATAAAAATATTACATTTTAATACGCGAATACAATTAAATATATAAAGTTACGAGATTGATATGATCAGACTTTTAATGTATTTAATTTAAAAGAAAAATAACCATTCAATATTTGAATGGTTTCAAGCAGGCGTATTCAAATAACGCGACATTACAATTATTTTGTTGGTTATTTTACATGGGCGTTTCGAATGATTCAAATCCCACGTTATAACAAACATTGGGTGAAAATGTGAACAACATCATGTCGCCATCTGGTGGTCAATAAAAGCCAGAGTCCATAAGCAAAAATATAAAAACAAAAGGCTTGATCGGCAACGGATTACAAAATGTGCCGAACTATCAAATGCCGAGGTTACTGTATCAAAATGGAAATTTTAGAACCACGCTTGGTAGAATTGTTGAAAATTGCATCTGGATTCGTGTGCAAAGTTTAGAAAAGAAGGTCCTCGAACTTGTACTGCTTAACTTACTTTGTCAAAGAGATCAGCGGAACCTTTGCTTCCAGGAAATCCTCCACCAATGTCCAATACAGTCAGTTTCATATCCATGCTTTTCGCTGCATCAAACACCGACCTGCTGAGTTTTATCGCTTCTTCAAAGTCCTTCGGGTCTTGGATAAGGCTGCCTATATGGAAACTGAGGGAGCATTTAACAATCAGTCCGAAGTAGAGTCAACTTCGATTATTTTCAATTTTTTATTCAATTACTATTTATATATTGCTATTTTATTCATTTACGGGGCTTGAATGGCCGAGTGGCTAGCGCTCTGGCGCTCGGTACAGAGGGTTCGAGTCCCAGCGGGGCCATGTATGTTTGTAGTGGTTCGGAATCCACTTTAAACCATAGGTCCCGGTCTAACAGGATCGTAGAGCGTTGCGTTGGCAGTGTTACTCCACGTCCTTGACTTATCTTCCAGTGACACGCTCCCCCTCGGTAATGCAAAGTGAGTAACGTCTGTGCAGCGCTTGCCTTAAGGCATCCAAGACAACTGTCTAAGTGTTTTCAACTGCATTAGCAGAAAAATTTTTAATCAATTACTATTTATATATTGCTATTTTATTCAATTCAATTACTACTTTTAAGGATGCGAAATGATATTCACTAAGGGACACATCGTGTTAAAAATGATATTTTCTACCAATATAATTACGACACCAATATCCGTTCATTTAATTCATAAAGATTTGTGCTTAATTTTTAATTTTTATTTTTATTAAAAGCTAAATTTGTATTAAAAACCGTTAGAGAAAACCCCCGATATCGAGAACTCACAACAACCCAGGTTACGTCCCCCAAAGAACGCAGAATTATATCATAAATTATGTTAAGGATGTGATAGTTCACACAAGAAATCTTCCCCGAATTTTGGACGCCCTTCATTATGAATAATGTGTCATTAAAAGTTAAACATATAGTAGAATAGATATTAACATTAAAAAAAAATGGAAAAATTAGAGAAAATTTTAAATGTATACCTATATATCTATTTTATCTTAACATTTCTTTTAAAAACTAATTAATGTAAATTATTATAATTTTTGAAAATATCAGCAAGCATAGACAGTACATCAAAATAATTATCCGTGATAGTGATCCGGATAGATTCTCTCTGTTAAATAATTTCTCTTCGATAGAGAGAAAAGTAAAATTACTGATGTTAAGGATAAACACTAGGCAAAAATGTGATTAGATCCGAGTCGGGGTTCTCGATCGGGCAGTCAATGTCAACAAACGCCCGAGTTCACACGCCAAAATCCAGAAGAGATCGGCTCGATGAATATCGGAGTATACAAAGTATCAAACTATCGAATGCCGGCTAAAGAGCTCTTTCTTCATTAGAGCAACAGTCCCATGATGGGATAAGCCGTTTGCCTACCGTTCGAGACAGGAGATGTTTTACTTTTACATGGTAGGTTGCCAGTCCTACGGGCTAAAGAACACTTACTGTACCATAAAGTAAAAACTAAAACAAAGGCAACTAGAAAAACGAAAAATCTTTTAAAAAATATGTAGCTGAAGTTTGATTCAACATAAATTCATTCTGCTTTTTTTTTTTCCTGTTACCTTACTCCTACCACAGTGAGATCCAGAGAACGGGCAAAATTCAGAAGATCATTTGTCTTGTCCAAATCGCATCCAAATTTGCATGACATGAGTATAGAAGCACTTGATGTCGGAATCTTGATTCGTAGTAATAGTTGAAGAAAGGAATTTTTTTTTCAAAGATATTCGATTTAAATAGGTAACGATTTTTCTCAAAGAAACATATTTGATCCAAAATTAATTTCAATACTTCGATCAAATTGCCCATCACATAGTATTCGAATTTAGAAAATATTGTAGTACTTGATTTTTAAATATAAATTTGGGGTGTGGAGCATTTTAAAACTTATACACCTTTTGTAATCTAATTGAACATAAGATGCAAATCCGAGTGCTAAATTCAATTTGTCAGGCTTTGTTAGTTTTTTTCCCATAGTCGATTTGAAAAGAATGGTGGTTATAAAAAAGCAAACAAAAAATACACATGATTATGAGACAGTGAAACAAAGTTTATTTTTGATTTGAATACATCTACAAAATTGGTATCTGCATCCAGTTCAGATTGAGTGTCACGTTTTTATGTTTGTTTGAAACGTTAAAAAACTTCGAAACTATGGATAATTTGGAAAATATATGTATATACTAGCAGAGCCCGGCCACGCGTTGCCGGCTTTCTTTATTTCGTTCATTTATTAGATACCATAATTGGTATTGTTAAGGAAGTGATTGGTAAAAAACAATGAAAAGTTCAAATTAAGCTTCAACGAATAGAAAATGTTTAATTTTTATTAATTTAATGAATGAGGTAGATAATGTTGGGGATTTTGAAAGACTGTTTTATAATTATTTTACGTAATATAATTTTTAATAATCATTACTTTCATTTAACTAAGAACTTCAAGCGATGAACAATATTTTGTTAGTCTGCTCTTTCAGTTTTAAATAAATAAATTGATGGTTTTCGAACACGTGAGCATGCAACATACAGCTGCCCATGGGAGAAACACGTGATTCTGGAGGTTAGGGACATCTTTTTTGGTGGTCGTTTACTGAAAATGATAATTGAAAAAACAATACAATTAAAATAAAATCGGGATATAACAAAAAGACTTTTAAAAATGCACACAAATACAAATGCAAACGATCGTTTAAGCGGTACACAAACACTGGCAGGAATTTTTTTGAAATTTTTTTTATCTTTGTACACATTTTTCGGGATTGAATGTATCTAAAAACTAATGATTTCAACATGTACCTCATTATTATTTTTTTAAAAATTTTTATAAGCTAAAATAAGGGTAAAATGGCCAAAATTGATACTGTTACAAAAAACCTGAAATCAAATCAATATTTTTAAATTTCTTAAGTTTTGTATTTGTTTGTACTAACATTTACAGTGAATAGACCTCTGGTAAATTTTTATATCTTTTATTATTTATTATTTTGTGCTAGTTTAAATAAGTTGTCGACACAATAAAATTTTTCCAAAATTTGCATGTAATTCAAGTTTAACAATTGAAATAAAAATATTTATGTAGCTATAATCATTTCAGAGGTTTACACCTGTAAACATTTATGAAAAACATAAATACAAAAGTTTTGTAGCATTTGGATCAAAATTACTTGTGTTATGGTGTTTCACATGAAAACAAAAAGCATAAAAATTCATTCTGAGAAAAAAGCTAAAAACAACTTTTAATTAGATATATTACTTAAAATGTTGTAAAATATTAAAATGCCATTGAATTATCAAGTTCATAGTCTTATTTATTAAAAAATATAGTTTGTTTTTCCTTAAAGCTGCAAATATTTTCTGAGCTTTGTTTTCGAAAAGTTAAAATTTGCTCGACAAACTTTTTTTTTTTTACAACTTCCTGCTATTTGGTGAAAATGCTTTTTAATATGAAATGACCTGAATTTAAAATATTTAGCCTTTTGCAAAGTGTTTTGATTAAATATATTCAAAAACCTTTGAATTCCTCACATAAAAATATCAACTTTACCTATTCTTTATACAATTTATTCTTTAAAATATGGATGTAAACATTGCAAAAATGTAGATATTGTTGCAAAATTTATGATTCAAAAATAAATAAAA
>BPLR01002952.1:0-93712 GCA_021605095.1 Caerostris extrusa
GATTTGTGTCTCCGGGATTTTTCCTGGAAACTTACCTACGCTCGTTACGGAAACTCGTTTTGATACAAAGTTTTCACTTCGTTGAAAAAAAAACGGGAGAGGTAAAAAGTTATGTTCTTTCTTTAGGATGCAAGAAATAAGCTGCCAAGAGTGTTTTCTTCGTATCCGGAAAAAACAGGAGCTTTTCGTTTTCAGCATTCTTTCTCCTTACATAATTCGAATAAGAAGAAAATTAAAGGCAGATAAATATTTCGCGTTATAAGAAACAAGATCCATGTTTAAAATAAACTATTCTTATTTTATTATTAAAAAGAAAAAATACTGCTTTCAATTGTAGTCAATTCGTGAACAACGCGGCCTGAATCATATATTTCTGAAAGTCACCAATCCATTAAGTTAACAACCCATTTTTCAACAATACACTAAGTTAACAACCCATTTTCCAACAATACCTTAAATTAACAATCCATTTTTCAATAATACATTAAGTTAACAATCCACTTTTTCATCAATACATTAAGTAGATTAAGTTACATTAAGTAGATTGTTAAGTGCTTAATGTAGTAAAAACCTATTTCCCCCTCCCCACCCCCATAATATTAATCATTTTGTTATCAAAATGTTATTCTTGTGAAACTAACAGGGCAATTCAACTTGAATATTATTTAGTTAATAAATGTTAAATAAAATTTTAACTGAAAACAAAAAAACGTCAAAATTTAGTTAATGGCATTTGTAATCTTAAAATTAACTACGGAAAACATATTTCAAAAATACAAAACAGGATTACATAAAAGCCAAAATTAAATGAATAATCAATATTTAAATATTACAAAACGTCACTTGTGTAAATTTATTTATCGTGCTGTAATGAAAGAAGCAGTTTTAATTTTTAGACAACCCACAAAATTACGAAGCGAAATTTGAATTGAATAGAGTTCTTCTCAGTTTTCTGGGCTGCCTAACAAGCAGCGAAAACTGAACTCTTTGAAGCAGCACAAGCAAACAACTTTATTCTAAAAGATGAAATACGCTAATTTGTAATTTTATCGTACTAACTGAATAACACTAATTTAAATAAAGCGTAACTTCATCGTGCATTAAATATTTATAGTTAACGAGGAGTTGACGAGGAGTATGTTGACGTTTTTGATGTAGAATATTTTAAAGAACCACAAAGAATTAACATTACTTGCGAATTAAGCATAATAGAAAAGTAAAAGTCGACGCATTTTCGTCGTTGTATACTACTGTGTCCAAAAAGTAAGACCAATTTGCAATTTAAAATAGCCGGGCCTTATGGAATTTCAATTTTTTTTCTTTTTAGATTTCTGGCACTGTCCTTGACATCATAAATTTGATGTCAAAATATTCATTAGTGTTCGAGTTACGCTTGGCTTTGTTAGACGCTAAAAGTGATTTCGGCGATTTTTGAAATGTCTGAATTCATTGAGCTAAGAACTTACATTCAATTTTGTTTGCGGAAACGTATAGAATGTTGCAGAAAGCATTCGGTGAGCATTCCGATATCGGAAAGAATGGCTTGCAAGTGGTATAAACAGTTCAAGGAAGGCAGAAAAACATGTTGAAGACCTCTGGTCGACCATCAAGTTCACGTCCAGAAAATTAAAGATTTGCTGCTTGCAAATGGCTTCAGGATATAGGGGGCTTATTCGGAAATGAAAAACGTTGAAAGATCAATTAAACCCCTAACAAGGGACTTTTCTACGATTACCTTGACGGTGGCATGGATGTTTGTTAGTGGTACGGAATCCACGTTAAGGTGTAGGTCCCAGTCTAATCAGCTCGAAGTGTGCACAAAATGATCGTAGAGCTACGAACCAAAAAGTGTACCATCAATCCTTCTATCTCGGTTATTAATTTTTTTTTGAAATTATGATATTTATGCATTAGTTTTATAAGTCACTTATTCATTCATTCATTTATTTATTTTTTTGCAAAATATGAAAAAAGCATTTTGTTATGTTTCTCAAGTAAAAGATTTTCTTTATAAGGTACAAAAAAGAACTTATAACAGAACTTATAAAAATTGAGTTTATCATATAAAGAAGCATGAAAAGCTCGATTAAATAAAGAAAGCACATGGAATTAAAATAAAATTGCAAAATTGCTGCAAATCAGGAAACAGGTCGAAGCACATTTATGATTAGAAATCTGCTGTCTGAAAAATAATCGGAAGATTGGCATGTTTATGGTGCACTTACCCATTTGACCATCAAACCCACGTATCTCGCTTACCCATTTGAATGATTCCGCATGTCATTCCTGGCTTGCTACCTGTTGGATTGTCAGGCAAAGACATTCCCCCCTTGCCCCCCTCGAACGCTAACTTGACAGACGTGCCCTTTCGGGATTGACTTTACTTTCGAATGAAGCAATTACCGGCAGACGCGTCGTTTAGCCTCGCTGTCCATTTTCATCAACTCTCACCCGACGCTCTGCATCGAGATCTGCTTCACTGTTGGCACACATCCTTTTGAATATTTCACCAGAGCCCTAAATTTACTTAATATTTATCCATGGTTTGTACCTAGCGTTTTGAAAATGCCTTGCTGATAAAACGAAATAGGACACTTAATATTGTAATGCTTGATTATTATTGATTGCTCGTATTAGTAATAATAAAAAGAACTAACGTGATTTTTTAATGGAGATTTTCGTTTTATTAATTTGGAATATATGCATCGCATATTTTTCTTAATATTTCACGTAAATACTTTTCCAGTTTTACATTTCGTAGAGTAGAGTTTAGAAGATAGTCTAGTTTTAGAAGAGTAGAGTTTATATTCAAACTTCAAATGACAATTTTGTGAAATATAACTAGTTTTTGCAATCACTGTTGACTTTAAAACTTCTTTAGGAAAATTGTAAAGCAGAAAACGATGAATGGGAAACAATGAATGGACAATTTTCAAGTATAAATTATTAAAGGAATTTCAGCATTATAAAATAAAAATATTTTTTAGCCATAATGTAACGTTTTTATTAAAAATAATTTATAATATAATATAAATAATTTGATGACTATCATCTCATGCTGAATGAAATGAGTGGTAACGAAACATAAAAAAAGTTTTGATTATCAAAACTTTAAAATAATAAAAACTATTTATTTTCTTTTCTACCTCATTTCATTGAGCAGATGAAATGAGTAGAAAAAAATAAATGAAGTTTTGATTATTTTTAGTTAATAACTCTAAAATTTCTATAATATATATATTAAACTTCCAACGTTGTGCACGCGCAACTTCTATCTTGAATCGTTCTAATATGCTTTAATTTTATTATGCTAATCGTAGATTTCTTTTTATGGTTTTAATGTACTATCCCCTCTTCTGCTATTGTTGTTACAAGATATTCCTTAAATCCTATTCGTGGCCTAGTGATAATGTGCACCATGAGCGTGCAGGAGAGTTTAGTTTCGAATCTGCTGACGGCAGAGGACGTAGCCATTTATCTATATATAGAAGCGATCTTGTATAAAAGCATTGTTGGTTGGGTTGGTATGACTGAAGCTCTCGTTATTTATTCCATACGAAATGGCGGCCTGGTGGCCAAGTGGCTAGCGCTTCAGATTCGAATCCCTTGTGGTGGCAGCATGGATGTTGTGAGTGGTTCGGAATCCACTTTAAACTGTAGGTCCCGATCTGTTTAGCCCAAAGTATGCACAAAAATAACCGTACAACGACGAACAAAATCTAAATACCGTACGAACTGCAAATGCCGGCATTTACTTTTAAACATCTTCTCCGAAACGTTCACTTCCCTCATAAGTCGCTCATCTGTTTGTGTAAAGTCCCGTTAAGATGAGAGGTGGATGGGGACGTGTGGCTTTCGTGAGCCCATTAAAGTTCGGTTTGGTAAAATCCTACCAGAAAATCACACCACAACCAAACTCCAGCAAGAGTAGTCTCAACCACACTCCAGCAAGAGTAGGTTTTTTCCCACAATCAAAGGGACCCCATTTACAATCAGCTGTCACTCACAACCGCGGAATACGTCGGCTGTTTTTTAGCGGTAAAACTGAAACGTTCTGAACGAAAACCGCTCGACCCTTATTCGTTCTCGTCTGGACGCTCCTTTATACGTAGGTGAAACATGATGGTCACTAATGTTAGAAAAATATAAGAAAATAAATAATTCTGTCGTAACAGTAACAGTGACACGATACACAAAGTGGCAAAATATAATAAAAATAATAATGAAAAAGAAGAAGAAGAAGACACTTTTAAGTATAATTTTCCGTTGCAATACATTTTGTTTATTATCGACAGTCGCATATCATAAGATCCGTCCTATTCATCAAACCTGCCAAGAAGTTATAAATGTAATTTCATGTATTGATGGAAGGCTACACATTGTTCTGAATAGAAAACCCTTAATTATTACAGAATCTGATTGATAGATGCGTAATTATGGAAATTAGTGTGTTTTATTGTTTCATTTCAAGTTTGAAAATAATCTTGGAATGAATGTTGAACTGTCTCCAGTGATTGTCATTAGCAAATCTAGATTAAACATTCTTCGAGCGCCATGATGTACAGAAGCAAAAACCAACAAGGCTACTAAAAAGAGCTTATCATTCATTAATGGTAAATGAAAGACTTTGAATGGCAGAAAAATAATTGCTTATTGACTTCATTAGCTACGCCGGGATGTCACCTGGCAAAAAGAAACGATTCCAACAGAAACAGAAACGAATCATTGATTGTGAATGGATTATTTTGTTATTTATTGCCGTCTCTTTTTTAATTCGTGACTTCGTTACGCTTGTCAGCTTTGCTGTCAACGGCTCTGATCAGGTTATTTCGTTTTAGTTTTCATTCTCGTTATAAATAAGCAAGACTTTTTTTCCTTTTTTTTTTCCCCTGTTCATTCATTTTTTGAGGTTTTTCCCTTCTGATGGATGGGTGTGCGTGTGTAAGAACTTCGAACACTTTGGAACCTCACGCGACTCTGTCATCGCCCGCGCTCGATTATCGAACGTCTCAATATCTCCTCGTGTCGAAAGATCCCCGTGTAAGTGTTTATTCTTGTAAAGGGTCCTCGTTTCCTGAAGATACTGCGGAGGCCACCCCAAAACACCAGTAGCGGTTTTTTTTTTTTCTTATCGCCCCTGTGTAAGATGGGTCTTGTGTTGTGGGATGGATTGATGGCTGGATGACATGCTGAGTAATTGAAATCAGGTGTAACCTTGTATTTTCAGGGGAATTGAGCAAATTTTCAGCACGGTTTTTTCTTTTCTAACAGTTTGGTAGATTTTTTTTCCCTATAATAAGTAACATCACAGGCAAAAATGTTTCAAATATCGTAACTTTTGTAGTATAGTTTTTATGCAGTGTCTTTCTTCTTTTTGTTATTTAGACTATTTTTAAAATAATGATGATCCAATGATTGTAGAGCGTTGGCGTAGGGCCGACAACGCTATCCGTAAAAAAAAGAAAACATCTTATATTTAGGAATTTTCCAAACGGATTTCTTATAACATGGGGTTGTTACTCCATTAAAGAAGAATTTTCCATGATTACTTTTGTCCAGCGATTGTCGTTAAACTTTAATTTTTTAAAATAAATTTTGTTTTTGAATATCGATGGAGCTGGTCTGATGCATGCCAGAACCAACCCAAAGGCGGGTAATGAGAGAAGAACATCCTTCTGGTAGGACTTTTAGGGGTTATTGTACCGCATTTGATTGTTATATGTTAGTAATCTCGGGAAAACCCTTATAAAGCAATCTAACTATCGATTCGAAATGCTTTACACATATTACAATAAACGCCATCGAGTCTCCTCTTTTCTATATATAAAAATAATTAAAAAAACAACAACATACTTTATGTGCATGTGTGTTGCTATTATATTTATTAAGCATAAGGCAGTGTAGTTAATTTGAAAGTTTTACCATTTTAATTTGGATATGAGACAGCCTATTATATTTTTAGAAGATTGATATGGCTCGCAGTTGTGAAATTTAGCACTTTAACTTAATTTTTTTCAAAATTTTATTTCTTCCTTGAGTTGCAATACTTATATTCGTGCAATAGATCAATAATCTTCTGTACTTTTACTGCTTTTTGTCATTTATTTTATTCTTCAAATAACAATACATTTAAAATAGCGTGATTTCCCATAATTACTATCTTCCAGTGTTCGTCAAACTTTATTAATATTAAAATTATTTCATAAATCATTTTCGCTGAAAAATAAAATATGCAGAAAAATTACAGAATGCATATGGGAAAACTCGGTGAATTTTGTTTGTGAATGAAAATAAATAATAATATTACAATAAGTGAATAACAGTATTACAATATAAGCAGCAATTTGCGACACACTATGGCAAGTTATACGAAATTTCCGATTTCCGTGGACTATAGTTTGAAAAACGCTGGTTTAGTCCTTATTTCCTTAATACAACGTTAAAGAATAAATAAACCTGAGATATTCTATATATTGTGTTTTTCTTCAAATACACAATAAAACACACTATCACTTGATAAAATTGTAATGCATTTTCGCACAGTATTTTCTAAACAAATAAGTTTCAACCGAATACTGAAATCCCATCTTATGTGACGCCAGCCAGTTGGAAGCGTGACTGAGTCAATCAGACCTTCCGACTGACTGGCGCTCTGTGACGTACGCTTTTCATATCCTTTAATACTCACTAGCATTTAACCGTGAAGCACTTTGAGCAATCCTCACTCTGCATAAAATATTTATAAACATAAATTAGGGATTCTTAATCTTTTGGATCCACGAACTCCTTTTGCCAACAAAGTGAAGGCCATGAACCTCTTTCTCAGCAGAGTACTTTTACATGCGAAATGAAATATACTTTTACATGATCGAAGAATTTCAAATATAGTAAAAGCAGTTACTAAAATATGATTTAATATGAATGCACGTTCGTTTTTCTTGGCATGATGATAATATAGTATAGTATACTAAAAAATAAATTATTTTAATTTTATTCTTTAAAACTTGTTATCGACAGACTATTATTTCTTTTGGTAATAATAGATACACGCTCGGTGCTGGGTTTTCAGGTTCGAGTCCCGGCCGTGTCATGGATGTTTATAGTGTCTCGGAATCTATTTTAAACCGTAGGTCGCGATCTAATATGATTGTATAACTTTAGGCGTTGGGCTATCCACCAAAAATAAAAACATCTCCCTGTCTCGAAATCTGCAAGTAGCCTCGGCCTGATGGCCAATTGGCTAGCGTTGTGGCCTTATATCACATTCTTCTTTTCAAGTTCGAATCCTGGCTGTGGCATGGATGTTTGTCTGGTTCGGAATCCACGTTAAACTGTAGGTCCCGGTCTAATTAACCTAAAGTGTGTATAAAATGACCATAGAGCAACAAACTAATCTGCCAGTAGGCAGAAGGCCTCGGCCCACCATGAGGTTGATGAGCCAAAGAAGAAGTAAAACAGATACAATTAATATAATTATAACTTACTGCAGATAAGAAATTATTAATACATAAGAAATAAAGAAAGATACATAAATACATAAGAAAATTATTAATACATAAGAAATTATTAAATTTAGTAAGAATGAACATACTAATCTTTTTCACATCTTAACTCGCATATTTCAGAAACTCCCATGACTTAAAGCGCTCTGGTCTTGGTATGACAATCAGGTTCGATACCTGGTTGTATCATGAATCTGTCTGTGAGTGGTTCAGAATCCACTTTAATCTGTAGGTCCCGGTCTGATTAGTCCTCGTGTGCACAGAATGATCGTAGAGCGACAAACAAAGTAGAACAGACACAACTGACGTCCATGAGTTATACAGTGAGCCACAAAATTGAGTATACACCTCTAAAACTTTTAGACTTCTTCCAATTACAAATTAAATATTGATTTAAATAGATAAATTTTTTTATCCTACATACTTTAACCTCTGCTTTACCATCCTATAATAACACAATTCTATAGTTAACTTTATTTATTACGAAAAAAGTTAAGCGATTCGAAGAAAAGAGAGAAAACCATGCCACAAAATTGAGTATACACTTCTTATATTTGTAAATTATACCACCACTTTTTAGTTTCAAATTTTCTTTAAAGAGTTTCAGGAGTAGCTGCTGCTTCTAACATGTGCCATTGCACTTCAACGCTTTTAAATAGTATTTTTTTCTCATTAAAAATCGTAAAATGAGCTCTCGTAGAGAAACTACTGAATCTGAGCGTTTATTGGTTGTAAAATGGTCGAAAAAGAGGGCAAATCTCTTCGAGAAATCGCTTCGTTGATTGGTGTAACTCATGGTTGTGTCCAAAAAATACTACAGAAGTATAAAAAAACTGGATCTGTGACCAATATTCCTGGAAGGGGACGTAAAGAAATACTGAGTACTACAGCGAAGAGGAAAGATCATTCACTCAGTAAAGAAAGATCCGAGGGTGAGTGCCTCTAAACTAGCTTTATAGATGTTCTCTACAATCGGGAAAAAGATCTCAGTTGAAACCATTCTACGTACCCTTCATCAATATGGGTTTCATGGCCGTACACCAATACGAAAGCCACTCATCAAGTATGTGAATAGACAAAAAGAGAGTGATTTTCGCCAAGAACATCGTTTAAAGCCTATTTCTTTCTGGAACACTGTAATATTTTCTGATGAAAGTAGTTTGAAGTTTAATCTTTACGGGAAGCGATGGACGATTGAAAATATGGAGAAGCTGGGGAAAGCACTGGCACCTAAAAATACCATTAAGACAGTCAAGTTCGGAGGTGGATCTGTCCTCGTTTGGGGTTGTATGTCGGCTGGAGGAGTTGGAGAGCTTGCTTTTATTGATGGTATTATGGACAAACATGTATATTTGGGGATTTTAAATGATAACTTGAAAAAGTGCCAGTAAGTTGGGGCTTAGGTCAAGCTTCATATTCCAGCAGGACAACGACCCCAAGCATACAGCGAAGATTGTGCAGTTATACTTGCTGTACCATTGCAAGAAGCAATTACACACTCCAGCCCAGTCTCCAGACCTAAACGTCATCGAAAATTTGTGGTCGCAATTAGAGAAAGCTGTACATCACGAAATCACAAGCAAGGAAGTTCTCAAGAAAGTTCTGAGAGAAGAATGGGCTAAAATTTCTGTTGAAACCACTAAAACACTAGTAGAATCTATGTCCAGAAGATTACAAGCTGTAATTCAATCAAAGGTTATGCAACAAAATATTAATTTGTACGTTAAAAGGAAATTAATAAAGGTGTATACTTATTTTTGTGGTGGTGTTTTTCCTCTCGTCTCAGATCTTTTTATTTTTTTTCGTAAAAAATAAATAAACGTAACAATTTTATAAGTATAGTACGGTAAAGCATAGACTTAAGTATATAAGGTAAAAAAATTCAATCATCTTAAAGCAATATTTAATTTGTAATTGCGAAAAGTCTCTAAGTTTCTAAGGTGTATACTCAATTTGTGGCCCACTGTATGTATTCAAGATTATTCTAATGTATCCCTTTGGCTTTTGAACTGCCTGGGACCCTTAGTTCACCCTTAAGAATTGTAACTTGGTTAAGAGCTTGACAAGAACTTTAGCAAATTCAATCTAATTTTCTAGTTCGCAATAAAATAATAATAAAAAAAAACATTGAATAAAATACTTATTTAATATTTAAATCTTACTTTTATGTGCTAAACTAAAGTTGAGCCACGTTACCTGGTTTAATTTATTTTTGAAAAGCATTTCCAAAAATATTTCCATATATATATATATATATATATATATATATATATATATATAATTATGTTTTAAATAAACAGATGCATGATGAGGTTGTTGATAGCTAAAAGCATCGACGGGCAATCAAATGTATCTTTTCAGTACCGAAATAATCACTTATGCAGAATTTGCAAAGGTAAATAACCAAACATTAAGAAATATTGCCCTAATAAAAATAAAAAAAAAATGACATATCGATAACTTGGTGCCGTGAATCATCCTTGCGGCATCCATTGCAGAACTAATGAGATGCGCATGCATTAGGCCGCCGATAACCGCAATCTATCCGTGGCCTATCCATGGTAGGTACATAAGACGGCGGGCAATCGGGTTCTAGTCCTGGCTGTGCATGGATGTATGTAGTGGTTCGGAATCCACTTTAAAGTGTAGGTCCCTTTCTGTTTAGCCCTCATGTGTACAAGATTACCGTAGAGCGACAAACCAAACCCATGACTTAAAGGTATTCAAGGCTATTCTAGTGCATCCCTTTACCTTTTTTTGAACTGCTTGGGACCTTTAGTTCACCCTTAAGAATTGTGATTTAGCTGGAAGGCTGAATAAATAAATAAATAAAATTAAAAACTCTTAATGTTATTGATAAAAGATCTAATTTTCTGTGTTCGCAATAACATAAAAAAAACATTGAATAAAATACTTTTTTTAATATTCAAATGTTACTTTTCTTTATTAAACTAAAGTTGTTACATATTTTAATCTACTTTTGAAAAACGTCCAAAATATTACCAAATATATTTTTTTAAAAATAAAATAGATGGCACGGTGAGGTTGTTGGTAAGTAAAAGCATCGGTGGGCAATCAAATGTATCTTTCCTCTACCCGAAATAATCACTTACGCAGAATTAAGAAACATTGCCCTAATAAAAAGAGAAAAAAACGACATATCGATAACATGGTGCCGTGAATCATTCTTGCGGCATCCATTGCAGAACTAATGAGATGCGCATGCATTAGGCCCGGCGATAACCACAATCTATCCGTGGCCTATCCATGGCAGGTACATAAGATGGCGGGCAATCGGAGACGGCAGAGTTGTTGCAGGGCCTTTTTTATCTGCGGTGCGTGATCAAATTGAGTGGCATGGCCGATGTGCGGAGGTGACAGCTTCGAATTTGAGCCGTGGCGCACTGTGACAGGACGATCTTGACCCTTCACACGGCTAGCGCATCTAAGTGTGCACGCACCTCTAACGGATGTGTTTCGATAAGGACAACCGTGGCGCAAAGTGATAGCTTGAATTTCAACCGATTTATACAACGCGGCCATTTTGTTTTGAAGCTTTTTCGTAAAACGTATCGATTATTTTGCAAAGTTTGGTGTTAAGAAATGGAAGGATATGTATATAATGATACGTGAGCATGATGTTATTGTGGTACAAAAAAAAGGTTTTTAACATTATAATTAACTTTATACATGCCTTTTTTGCGTTATCTCAATTGTAATGTTGGCACGTTCAAGTTTAAGTGCATTTGCTGATTAACAGGCAAATTATATTGCTAAATAAATCCAGCAGTGATGTTACTTTGTTAGACAAAGATGGGAATTTTTTATGATGGATGTAATTAATTATTATTGAGATTATTATTTTTTTTCAACCGATAAGGCAGACCGTGTCACGAATACGTCAAAGTAGGATCTCTGCAAGTGTATTGATGTTTAAAAAAAAAAATCCCAAAAAATATACTTAGTTTGTTTAAATCTGTATTCAAATCAATCTTATGTTGAACTTTAGTACCTTATTATGCCCTATTTATATGAAAAATGGTTTTGTGGTTGTCCTCATCTACTGTCCTATTAGACCGTGACCTAGGGCTTAAAGTGGATTCGAATCACTACAAATATCCATAGCACCGTTGGGACTCGAACCTGTGGTACTGAGCGCTAGACACTCGGCGATTCAAGCCCCCCACACCAATTAGCACCTCTATCGGATATGTTTCGATAAGGCTTAAAATGATAAGCTTTCAACGATTTATATAACGCGGCCATTTTGTTTTGAAGCTTTTTTGTAAAAGGAACCGATTTTTTATCGATTTTTTGGGAAGTTTGGTGTTAAGAAATGAAAAGATATGTATATAATGATACATTACAATGATGTTATTTTGGTACAAAGTGGTTTTTAACATTATAATTAACTTTATATCAACTTTTAATCCGTGTTTACATGTATTTTCTATTTATCTCATTTTATAATGTTGGTACGTTCAAGTTTAAGTGCATTTGTTGATAAACAGGCAATTATATTCAAAAATAAATCCAGCAGTGATGTTACTTTCTAAGACAAAGATGGGAATTTTTTTTTTTTTGATGGCTGAAATTAATACTAATTAAAGTTATTGTGATTTATTTTTTAAACGTATATAATATGTAAATTTTTTATTTGAAGATAAGGCAAGCCGTGCCTCGAATACATCAAAGTAGGATCTCTGTAAGTGCATTTCTGTTTTATGCATATACATACACTTGCCAGAAAAGTCTGCGTACAAGCACATAGCACATATTCAAAATTGAAAAAAATCATGTTTTAATAATGATATTAATTTTATATTGTAGTTAATTTATTCTTTACACAAATAATTAGCATTTAATAACAATTAAAAGAAATACAACACAATTTGTGTTTAAAAAATAACAATTAAAATAAGGAATGTTAGAAATAGCTGCCAGAAAAGTCTGCGTACAGATGAAAAAACCATTAAAAAATACTTTCCATTGGCTTTCAACTAAACTTTAATAAGTGGTTGGATAACCCTTACGTCTGAGAACCTCTGTTAATCGTTTGGTAATAGAATGGATGAGTTTGGAGGTCTCCTCAGAAGAAATGTTATTCCATTCTGTGATTATCACTCTCTTTAACATTTCTTTTGAGGTAATCTTGTGCTGTCGAATTTTTCTCCAACAAGTCCCATAAATGCTCAATGGGGTTTAAGTCCGGCGATTGTGGAGGAGAATGCAATTGATTTTTTGATATTGTACAGAAGCCAGAGCTTAACATTATGGGCAGTGTGCGTCGGATCATTGTCCTGTTGAAACCAAAAGTCATCTCGTAGGTTCAAGTCCTGTGCGCTCTGTTTCAAATTTTCTTTTAAAATGTTGATATATCCCATATGGTTTAATGTCGACTTTATAAAGGTTAGACGACCTACGCTCTTTAGCAGTCATGCACCTCCAGAGCCTTAGACCACCTCCACCATGCTTAACTGTAGGCACAAGATTCTGCTTCTCAAAAAGCCGTACCTTGTTTTCTCCACACCAGCTTACGTCCTTTTATGCCAAATATGCAAAACTTGCTCTCATCAGAGAATAGTACTTTTTCCCAAAATTGTGGAGACTTATTTACATACTCATTTGCAAAATGTAAACGCTTTTGCCTATTCACAGCTGATATGTGTGGCTTCCTGCGAGCAACACGGCCATGATACCCAGCCTTTTTCAAAAATTTTCTTATGGTGTCTTCATGGAGTGTTTTTTAAAATCTCTCCCTAACATCATTTGCAATCTGAAAGGCACGTGGATTTAAACGTACGGACTTGAAGACATATCTCTTTTCACGGGCAGTCAGCTTAGATGGACGTCCAGAACGTGGCTTTGAGATTATAGATTTCGATGAAGTGTAATTATTGATCACTCTTTGGATAGAGGAATGAGTTCTTCCAACAATCTTGCCAATTTCCCGAAGAGTTTTGCCTTCATTCCTAAGTTTTATGATGATCTTTCTTTCTTCAGGAGTAATCTCCTTTTTACTTTTAAATCCATTGTGATTTACTTGCCACAAATCTTGAAGCATAATATTTTAACTACTATCTAATAAAACTGAGCAAGTGGTTAAAGTTAATTGAAGTTTGATTTGCGCATTTCATTATATTTATTTTTGTGCGCAAACTTTTACTGGTAGCAATTTGTGTTATTTTTATTTCAATTGTTATTTCTTAAACACAACGTGTGTTATATTTCATAAATTATTATGAAAAGTTAATGAATTGTGTAAGGAATAAAATAAATACAATATGAAATTATTATCATTTTCAAAATATAATTTTTTTCGTTCTTGAAGATTTGCTATGTGCTTGTACGCAGACTTTTTCTGGCAAGTGTATATATTCATGAAACGTGCATATACATATATAAGTGCATATATATATATGGATTTTTATTGGCGTTTAAAAACTTTAAAAAAATCCTAGAAAATGGATCTTATTTTTTTTTGTTAATTGATCTACAGGTATCTTTTAAAATTATTTTGCTTATTTAAAAGCATAACTTAAGAAGTCTTTTCTTTGTATTGCTGACAAACTTTTATGTTTCACAATGTTTGTTTCCTAATCTCTATTATTTCTTGAAGTTTTGCCCATGACCATACCATACATTTTTTTAATGTTTGTTTCCATCTGTTTAATAAATCGCAGCGAAAATATGCATTAGGTTCGCAATAAAAAAGTTAATTCTTAGATTATTTTATTAAAACAAATATATGCTTGTAAGCTCATTTTAATTTACCATTATTGATTGCAACCTATTGATTTGTATCGTATCCTATTTTGTGATATTTCCTATATAATGTGTGTAGAAATATTGTCAATATTTGATTGATAAAGTGTTTATCCGCATTTTATGAATTCCCCGTTAAAGATTGATAATGAAATTGTCAATGTTACTTTACAAAGTAACATCGCAGAATAGGGTATGATGTGTTAATTTGCATTTACTAGAGTATTGATGAACATTTTAAAAATGTTTTTGAACAAAATGATTCAGTAAATTTGAATTTTTTACTAAGCTCAAAATGCATATTTTGTTATAATGTATTGAAAAACTAATTAAATGGCAATGGTTTAAAGCAGGGTTCTCCAAACTACGGCCCGCGGGCCGGAAGAATCCGGCCCGTGGATAGAATTCCTAATTTTCCGGTCCGAGGCAAATTAAAAAGAAATATAAATTTATACATTATATATCCATCTCCTTTTCTACTTTGATTAAATATTTTTTTTTCCTTCCTTTTTTCAAAGGACTGATGATCTTTTTACTTTCTCTATTTTTGTTCTACAAAACCTAAATCGACGGAAATAGCAAGCACAGACAGCTTTCAATCGGAAAGGATTTGCAAGTTGAGTTACATTCTAACAATCCTCTCAAGCAGTTGTTTCTAAATATGCCAAAGTTAGAGTTTTACAAGTCAATATCGAAAGCAGGATTTCCAAATTCAATATCTCACGGCCCGAAAATCAGTGCTGTGTTTGCTTCATCTGATATATGTGAAAAGTGTTTTCAACAATGAATCTAGGAAAAATTATTTCAGAAGTAGACTGACAGATGAGCATTTGTGACTCCTTATAGTGAGGTTCGAAGTGAGAACCTCAATATAAGGAACTTTTAAAAACGAAATCGCAATTTTATTAACATATTTAAATTGTAATACTTGTATATTGTTTTTAAAATTTTAGCAAAATTTTCTTGGCCCGCCAAACTTTTTTTTTTCAATTTTTGGCCCGCGACCTAAAAGTTCGGAGACCCCTGGTATAAAGCAAGGGTGACCAACCCGCGGCTCGCCTTGAACATTTTTCCGGCCCGTGAGATTTATCACACTTTTACAAAATGTATTTAGTTTCTAATGGCCAAAGTAGTGAAAACCAATATAGTAAAAAAAAAAGAAAAAAAGTACATTATGTGTGCATCCATATATTCAAAAATTAACTTCAGAAATGATGAGAAAAAATTAACTTTGATTTTAAAATAATATTCTAGCGAACATATGACAGATATTGCCTGTTTTATGTATGAAATTACAGTCATGAGTTCGCATAATAATTAAATTATATTCTTTGAACTCATGATTGCGCTCGCATTGATTTGCAAAAGATAAGTAAAAGAGTAGAGAAACAGATATCGCGCTAGTAAAATAAATATTTTTTAATAATTTAATTTTTTTTATTTCGATTATATTCATATATTTCAATTTTAGTGTTATATATTTCTTTACAATGTTCGTTTAGTATTATTATATTATATATGTTGACATGTAAGAATAATAGTGAACACAAAAATGATAACTTATAGTGGGTCTAATTCTAAATATTTATAGTGGAACTATAATGTGGAGAATTTGAACATTTTCCTGCCCATGAGATTTATCACACTTTTACAAAATATATTTATTTTATAACGGCCAGAGTTGTGAAAACCAATATATTAAAAAAATACATTATGTGTGCATTCATATATTCAAAAATCCCGCAAGATCATTTGTGTTGGCCACCCCTGGTTTAAAGTGATCACTGTGCGTACAATTTTTAGAAGTGAGTTGCACAGAATTTATTGATGAAAAAAAGAAGAGGCCAGGTATGTATATTAAAAGGCAGTAGACTTAAGCCTTATGAGATCCCAACTAGTAATAATAACTTGCCTAATGGGAAGCATGGTGCCTTTTCGCGTGCCGTGATTGCAGCTCGGTAGTGGTTGGGGCAGAAGAAAGTGGTGGTGGCGGGTGGCTTGTCCATGTTTTTTGCTGTTTAATAACGAAGGCCTTGCGTGTCGACCCAGCGGCGGACGTGCACAGAACGACAGATTATGCTCGCCCTAATAGAGCTGTTTCTCCGCTCTATGACGTGAAGCCCTAATTGAGACACACACACACTGCCAGTGGTTTGGCCTACGCGAAAAAAATCCTGACATCTCTAGGAATATAACGTACGTCGTATTAATGACAACCCGGAATTTTTAGCCGCTGCCCGGGTTTTTTTTTTTTTTTTTTTTTTTTTTCATTATTATTATTATTTCTTTGTTATTATTTATGAGGGGTCCGCATCGTTAGGCCACGCCTCTGTCGTTGGTTAATGGCTTGGTAACGGATATTTGCCGCTCCGTTGTTGCTGGCAAACGTTGGACATCGATCCGGGGTTGGCGGGACGTCGTTTGTTTCGATTGGGATTGATGTAATCGTTTTTAATGGTCGATGCTATCGGATATGCATACAAAATGATAGGTTGTTATGGGGGAGAGCAGTATGGACACGTGGCCGAGCTCGGCTCTGGAGCAGAGCTCTGGACACCACAAAATGACCGGTGCATGGTCACGGGCTGGCGCACAGACATGGAAAGTTACTTGTCCAATTAGTAATTTTTTCCCCCTTTCCCTTCCTCTACATCCCCATCTTTTATTATTTGGATCTGATCATCCACCTTATTTGGCGTCATTCAGTCCAGTCAAGAGATGTTACAGTGAAATCAATTCTGTTATTTCTTTGAATTGAAAAATTAAATTGAATCACGAATAAAAATTTTTTTGGCTTTACAAGCCATTTTTTGGCTCAATTTCGCCAAACTTTAATTACAGTTAAATATTTTCTCAATAAAGAACTAAAAATAGATTGTATAAAAAGAAGTGTAAATTTGCGTGAAGAAAAATTTTTTTGGCTTTACAAACCATTTTTGGCTCATTTTCGCCAAATTTTTATCTATTTATTCATTTTGTCACTGTAGTTAAATACTTTCTCAATATAGAATTAAAAACAGACTGTATGAGAATAAGTATAAATTTGGTTAAAAATTTGCGTAAATAAAAAATTTTTGGCTTTGCAATCCTTTTTGGCTCATTTCGCCAACTTTTTTGTGATTGCTGTTAAATACTTTCTCAATAAAGAACTTAAACACAGACTGTAAAAAAAAAAGAAATATGCATAAGAATATATAATTTGCAATAGGAAAATCATCAACTTTAAAGGATTTAAAATATGTTAGTCAACAATAACGTTTTATTATTAATTGATAAATAAAGGGGGTATTTAGGCTTTTGAAATATTTGCTTTTTAGAATGTCATTTACTACATTTTTTATTGAATGTTTAGTTTGTTTTGCCGCTCTATTGTCATTTTGTGCAAACTTTATGCTAAATAGACCGAGACCTGCAGTTAACGTGAATTCCGAACCTCCAACAAAGATCCATTCCACCGCCATGTTTGATTTATCGCTCTACGGTTATTTTTGTGCCCACTTTAGGGAAAATAGACCGGGACCTACAGTTTAAAGTTGATTCCGAACCACTCACAAACATCCATGCCACCGCCGGGATTCGAACCTGAAGCATATTGTACCAAAGGCCAGAGCGCTAGCCAATTGACCATCCGGCCGCGCTAAAATGTGCGAGATCTTTCATTTAAAATAACCTTTTATCTTCTGTTGTAAGATAAAATTTGTCCTTTTCTGTTCATAGAAAAAAGAACAATAAACGGCCATGATACATGGACAATTCTGAATTTATTTTTTATATATCCCCCTCTACAAAGAATTCGCCCCTTAAGAAATAAATTATCAGAAGACTATCAAAATTCTGTGTTTATATATACTCGTATACCATAAACGTTATAATTTTTGTATTTTCTTACAAATCATAACAATAAATTAATTTTTAGTACGCTTATCACGGCGAAACAATTTTTCCCACCTACAAAATTGGAAACCATAAAACAAATTAAAATTTTTTTTTTTGCAAAAACCACGTAATTTTCTTTATATAATTTATTTCACCGAAAAACGAACATACTGGGTTGTGAGGGAAGGCCCTAGCAAACGATTTTTTAAACCACCCAACAAATTGATACCATGTGCAAAAGCGAAGCGATAAAGCAAACTGCAACCGGGTAACGCACCGATCTCAAGAGAAAACACAAAAAGTGGCAGCAAGTTCGCGTGCGTCAGACATAGCAAAACCATTGGGGGGCCTGTCACGACACCTGCCCCACCCCTTCTCGCACGGAAAGCTTCCCCTCCCCCGCAATTAGGCTGCGGCCATTAGCGGCGGGGAACGACTCTATCGTGGACTTCTCGCGTGAGGCCACTGGCCACTGCACGATAAGGGAGATTTCTTCTTCACGATTTGCCTGGAAGACGCTTCCTTTAGCGTGAAGCTGCATTGGTGGATGCAACCGAGTGTATCTCAGATCTAAGCATCCTGTCCACGTTAAAAGTGTTGCCCTATATATCATCACCCATAAAGTACACACTACTGTGCCCAAAAAAGGAAGACCAATTATTATTATTATTTTTTTTTTCATAAATTGTTTATTTATTTTTCAAAAATTTATTTCATCGCCTTCAAAGTAATCCTCTCCGGACATAATGCACTTACGCCAACTTTTTTTCCAATCCTCAATGCATGCTAAAATGTCATCGGTAGGGATGGCCTTCAAAGCTCGCGTCGATACACACTGAATCTTTTCAATCGACTCAAAACGGTGTCCCGGAGTGGTCTTTTGAGTTTAGGGAATAGCCAGAAGTAGCACGATGCTAAATCAGGTAAATAACGTGATTGTGGAACGATATGGGTTTCATTTTGGTGAAAAAGTCACGAAGAATCAATGCAGTGTAAGCTGGTGCATTCAGTGTTTTCGGTCCAATCGAGATTGGACGAGTTTGAGGCCCAAAATGGAATGGACCGATCCTTTTGAAATTCCAACATCATCAGCAATGTTTCTAAATGTAAATCGATGGTTTGCAAACACCAAATCTTTAATTGTTTGGACGTGAGCTTCGTTGGTTGAGGCTGATGGTCACCCAGAGGGCTCTTCTTCTTCAACGCGTTCTCTGCCTTCTCTGAACTGTTTTTACCAGTTCTAAACATTTATTTCCGATGTAGGAATTTCATCGAATGCCTTCTGCAACATTCTATACGTTTCCGCAAGCAAAATTGAATGCAAGTTCTTTGCTCAAATCATTCAGACATTTCCAAAATCGCCGAAATCTGTTTTAGCCTCTCACAAAGCCAAGCGTAATTCAAACACTAATGAATATTTTGACGTCATATTTTCCACAGATTTCAAGGACAGTGCTAGCAACCTTATTAAAAAAAAAAAAAAAAAAAAAAAAAATTCTATAAGCCCCAGGAATTTTAAATGGTCTTACTTTTTGGACACAGTAGTATGTTTTCGAATAGTCGTTTTCTAAGTTTTTTTATTTTTCTTCTAATTTTCTTGTAGTAGTTTGGATTTACCGATCAAAGTATTTTAAATATAAAAATCATTTTGTGATTCCTCTAATATATTTGTCCTATGAATACAGAATCATTAAAAGGCAATTTTAATTCACAATTAATGGCTGTATTTTCTTTATTAATGCTTATATTTTCTTATTCTTGTCTTTTTTTTATTTTTTATTAACACATTTTTATGAGTCTTTTCTAATTTGTTTTTAAAATTTGGCTTTCAAATTTCATTTATTCTGGTGTGTTTTTGATAGCGGAAATTTTCAGTGAAATCAATGATTTTATTTTCGTTACCATTGTTGTCTAAGTGTTTGCCAGCTGCATTAGAACAAAATGAAAATAAAAAAAATTTTTTTTTTCGTTACCATCTAGCTTTTATTATTTTTTATTGTAAACTTTTTCATGATGGTAAAAATAGGAAATTTTTATAATTTCGTTAAGAACACGTTCTGTTTTAGAATAACTGTGGAATATTTTAGAGGGAGTAAACGTATAAAGAATTGAATGTGAAAATGATTAATTAATAATTTTATTAAATATTTCCGTGTAATTATTTCCGGGGTTTTTTTTGATCCTTGGTCGACATAGTAATCTTTTTACTGATTATAATATATGTTTACTGATATTAATATTTTTGCTGATTATAATATATATTTACTGATATTAATATTTTTACTGATTATAATATATATTTACTGATATTAATATTTTTACTGATTATAATATATATTTACTGATATTAATATTTTTACTGATTATTATATATTTTTACTGATATTAATATCTTTACTAATTATAATATTTATTTACTGATTATAATATTTACTGATTTTAATATATATTTACCGATTTTAATATAATTTCACTGATTATAATATATGTTTAATGTTATTAATATTTTTACTGATTATAATATTTATTTACCGATTATAATATTAAAAATAAAAAAATTATACGAATTTTTAAGCAAACTTACACATCGACTTACGCGATTTTCATAGCTCCCACCAATCACTTAACATTAGGATACTTAATATGAAATATATATATATATTCATATATAAATAATAATAGTCAACAGAATCTACAGTAAAATTTAATAATAAATAATTATGGTGGGATGACAATATTGTAGTGAAAGGGTTTAACGGGCATCATTTCCTACATTGTAAACATCCGCTCGAATGTACCGTGCCGCAATCGTTTAGCGGTCGTCCGCTATTTGTCACCCAGTGTTTTATTTCTCGATTTATGGTTTTACAAAAGGTTGTTATAATTCTTCTGCACTCAGCGGAGTTTATGTCCGTGAGAGATGACACTCATAAAACCACTGATGCTTCCGCCCTTCCTTCCGTCCCGCGCTGTTAATAGCCGTCCGTTTCGTTCGTGCCGCACTCACCAGGTGGCGACAGGATCGGAGGCGAACGTGGCGGATTTTTAGCACTTCGCAGATCGTAGCGGGGTACAAAAAAAAAAAATGCAGATGTTGCAGTTCCGTCACGCGATGTTGCCACTCGGTTGAATGAAGCATTTAAACTTTTTATATTTTATTTTTTTATATATATATATATTTTTTTTTAGTGTATAAAGTTCTGGCTTTGCAAAACGTCGCCTCCAATTATTTTTTCATCCCTCACCGTTTTCGGCCTGTGCGAGTTTGTTGAAAGGGGTTTCCGTCACCCTTTGCCACCGCGCAAAAAAAAAAAAAAAAAAAAAAAAAAAGTTTTCTTTTTCGGGCCTTTTCTTTTTCCCTCATTTGTTTTAATTTAAGAAAACTTTTCTTTTGTACAGTGTGTTAAGCAGTTCGGAAGAGAAGAAGGATTTTTGCGTCAAAGTTTTAAGGCGTCCAATCTCCTTGGGAGTATCGGCTGCCACAAGCCTTGCCTTTTCATGCCGAAGTGCAACTAATTAAGCTCTCTCTCTCTCTCACTCCGCAGTCCCCCCCTCTTTTTTTGTTCTCACCACTTTTGATGTTTTTATACATCCAGAGCGCTGCGTTCTTTTTTGTGTTCCGTGTAAGTTTTAATAATCTTTTCATGCACTTTGGTTTTCTTTCGTCGCGTGGGGAAGGCCTTCGTGGCCGAATTTTTCCGTGAAATGTATTTTTTTTTTTTTTCCTTTCCTTTCTTTCTTTTCAATACCTGATGAAAAAAAAGGTTGTAATAATTTTATTGCGTGCTTTTTAGTTTTAAAGTTTTAATTTTAGCAGATTCGTAATTTTTTTTTTTTTTGTGCGAAAAAGAACTGTTGGGATAAACAACTATTATTATAATTTCAGAGATACTAACTGCCGTGATTTCACTGCAGTCATTATGGAAAATAAGCAAAACTTTTTTGATTAACCACGCACAACGAAAATAAAATTTGATACTTCTTATTTTTATATTAATATTGTTTACAATATGTACTTGTCTGTAAATTATTTGACATCAATCCAGTTGGAGGAGATTTTGTATGTAAATCGTATATATATCAAAAGAATTGTTCACGTCACAGCGGGACATACTGAAGTTGGATTTATTCAAAATCTGGGGTATATCGAATTACTTCTATATAAAAGAATTCATATCTACACCTCAAGATATTTTCGAAATTTGTGCTTGTCTGCAAATTTTTTGACATCCATCCATCCATCCATTTGGCGAAGATTTTGACCTATGTGAATCGTATATATACAAAAAAAAAATTGTTCGCAACATAAAATTGTTGGCATACATAAAGTTGGACTTGTTGGCATACATAAAGTTGGACTTGTTGGCATACATAAAGTTGGACTAGTTGGCATACATAAAGTTGGACTTGTTGGCATGCATAAAAGTTGGACTTGTTGGCATACATAAAGTTGGGACATACATAAATTTGGACTTATTCAAAATCGGACGTATACCGAAATATTTCTGTATATAAGATTTCATAGCTACTATGAGTATTATATACTTTATTATTCTAATCTATATTTCGAGCGTAACTTTTTTGTTATAAAACAGCAATTACAAAGAAAAAAATTTATTGCATGATTAGAATTTCACTGATTATTAAAAAGTGACCACAAGCGGACACTAGAGAATAAATAAATAAAAAATAATCATTCCTCATTCAACTGATCATTTATAAGAATTTTTGTACATACTTTATTATGTCTCGGTTACTCTTTTAGTTAAAAAAAAATGCCCTTATTTCTCACAGCAAATAGGAAATGTCATTTCCGCTTTTTGAACACAGCATATTATTTATTAAACCACAAATCTCCTGCAAGACCTCCGGGCAGAAGTAATGCAATAAGCACTTTATTTCATTACTTCCATCTTTTAAGTGATCGCTGTCTCTGCGTTGTTTACTTCAAGCCAGTCAATACCTTACGATATATCGCATTGAGCCAGCTTTGGTACCTTAGGAACACTCAGCCTAGCTCTTTTAAAAGTTTGCATTCGACGTCTTCTATTTCTTCTTGAATCATTAGTTTCAGCGTATTGAAAGAGCATGAATGAATGCGCTCCATTTGAAGTTTTCCTTTTTCAAAAAAGGCCTTTTTATCACTCTCAAGCGTGTGTGTTTTACTTCGAAATGAGAAATCCATTTAGTTTCAGCGAATGTTTCAGCAAATAATTTCTCATCAGGCGTAGAACATCAATTAAGTTTTGCCGGATTCTTTTGAATGGCTTTTAATGGGCGAACTAGGTAGCTAATGGGCAAATAAAAGTTCTTTTTATCATTGCAGTTTGGGGCGACGTTTTTGGGAAGGGTGGGGGTGGGGGGCACTGCTGCTTGTGTTTTGTAAATTAATAATGCACCGGCAGTACTTTCCTTCGAGATTTCGTGGGTAAACAAAGCAAATTCTGTAAACAGTCTGTGACAGTCGGATTTGCGTGTCTTCGATTCGAGTGGAACCCTCTTTCGAAAACGGTGGGGTCCTTGCAGTTGTATGTATACTGTTCAAATAAAAGGAATCCTCGTTTTTGATTTTGTTTGATTTGTTGAGAACTTAACGTTGTATTGTCTTTTGAAAAAGCGGATTTCAAGTGTACAATTGAAAAGCACGGATGAATCACATTATCAAACATATTGCATTGCATTGTCACTTTGAACTTGAAATTTGTTTAAAGTAAAAGCTCTTAAATGAACATTCCTGAAAATGTTTGGTTTGTTTTTCTTAGAACTTTGTTTATTAATTAAAATGATGTATTCTTTGTTTAATTATAAAAGATGTCTTTGATAGAAGACACATTAAAATAACATTATTTTGAATATAAAATTTTGTATATCAATATGTTTTGAGGATCAATACAATATGTACAAAATATCAAATATATACTGTTTGCAAATTTTTGGCATTCATCCATTTGGCGACGATTTTGTAAGTGAATCGTGTATATATAAACAAAATTATTCGCTATACAACGGGACTTACATAATGTTGGAGAAGAATTCTTAGGTACTATGAGATTTGTTGCATCACTAACCACATTTCGAGAACGTTCATTTTTACACAAAATCAGTAATAACAAAAGAAAATGCCATTGGACCTGGATAAGCTTATTAATTAATAAAAGTTACCACAAACGGTACTATCATCATCATCATTGTGGCCTATATTATTCTAATCCATGCATTTCTAGTGTGAGAAATTTTTCTTTTTATTAAAACAGCAACAACTAATTAAAAATATCAGTCTTAGTTGCTGTGAAAATTTTTTTTACAGGGTTTAAATTATTCATTCTTAATAATGAGGACCACAAACGGATACCCGTCATTAAATAAATAAAAAATTCTAATCTGATTCATCTGGTTTATAAGAATTTTAAACGTATTACATATTTTCTTATGTCTCGCTTACTCATTTAGTTAAAAAAAATTCCTTATTTCTCATTGCAAATGGGAAATGTCATTTCCGCTTTTGGAACGCAACCTATTATTTATTAAACCACAAATCTTCTGGAAGACCTCCGGGCAAAAGTAATGCAATAAGCACTTTATTTCATTACTTCCATCTTTTAAGTGATTCCTGTCTCTGCGTTGTTTACTTCATGCCAGTCAATACAATAGATATATCGCATTGAACCAGTTTCGGTACCTTCGCTTCAGCCAGCTTATTAAACTCTTTTAAAAGTTTGCATTCGTCTTCTTCTACTTCTTCTTGAAACATTAGTTTTCAGCGTATTGAAAGAGCATGAATGAATGCGCTCCATTTGAAGTTTTCCTTTTTCAAAAAGGCCTTTTATCACTCTCAAGCGTGTGTGTTTTACTTCGAAATGAGAAATTCATTTAGTTTCAGCGAATGTTTCAGCAAATAACTTCTCATCGTGCATATCATCAGGCATATAACATCAATTAAGTTTTGCCGGATTCTTTTCAATGCCTTCTAATAGGCGACCTAGGTTGCTAATGGGCAAATAAAAAGTTTGGGGAGACGTTTTATGGGAGGGGAGCACTGCTGCTTGTGTTTTGTAAATTAATAATGCACCGGCAGTACTTTCCGTCGAGATGTCGTGGGTAAACAAAGCAAGTTCTGTAAACAGTCTGTGACAGTCGGATTTGCGTGTCTTCGATTCGAATGGAACCCTCTTTCGAAAACGGTGGGTCCTTGCAGTTGTATGCATACTGTTCAAATAAAAGGAATCCTCGTTGTTTGGATTTTGTCGAGAAGTTAGCGTTGTAGTATTGTCTTTTGAAAAAGCGGATTTCAAGTGCACAACTGAAAAGCACGGAGCTCCCAAATTTCAATGAATCACGTTATCAAACAGATTGTATTGCATTGTGACTTTGAACTTGAAATTTGTTTAAAGTAAAAACTCTTAAATGAACATTCCTGAAAATGTTTGGTTTGTTCTTCTTGTAGCTTTGTTTGTTAATTAAAAAGATGTACACTCTTTATTTAAATTTAAAAGATGTCTTTGATAGAAGACACATTAAAATAATGTTATTTTGAATATAAAATTCTGTATATTAATTTGTTTTGAGGATCAATACAATATGTACTAAATATCAACTATGCACTTGGATTTATTCAAAATCGGGCTTTTACCGAAATACTTCTATATAAAAGAGTTCATATCTACTATGAGAGTTATATATATATTTACTATTCTAATCCATATTTCGAGCGTAACCATTTTTTATAAAACAGCAATAACAAAAAAAAAAATAAATTTATTGGACCAAGAGAGTTTCACTTATTATTAAAAAGTGACCACAAACGGATGCCCGACATTAAATAGCGGTTTGATGGTCAATTTGCAAGCGCTCTTTCGTTTGGTAACACAAGATTCCAGGTTCGAATCCTGGCGATCCTTCCCTTATATGTGTCAATTTTATTGTCGCGCCTGAATTTGTTGATTGATGCCACACGTTTCGGTTTGAGTCCTAGCGCTGCCATGAATGTTTGTTAGTGGTCCGCAATCGACGTTAAATTATAGCTGCGGGTCTAATTAGTCTAAATTGTGCACAAAAGTGACCGTAGAACAACCAACCAAACCAAGATTAAATAAATAAAAAATAACTAATCTTGATTCATCTGATCATTTATAAGAATTTTATACGCATACATATTTTCTTATGTTTCCGTTACTCTTTCAGTTTAAAAAAAAGTTCCTTATTTCTCACTACAAATATGTAATGCCATTTCCGCTTTTTGAACACAGCATAATATTTATTAAATCACAAATTTCCTGGAAGCCCTCCGGGCAGAAATAATGCAATAAGCACTTTATTTCATTACTTTCATCTTTTAAGTGATTCTCGTTTCTGCGTTGTTTACTTCAAACCAGTCAATACCTTACGATATATCGCATTGAGCCAGTCTTCGGTACCTTCGATTCAGCCTAGATTATTAAAACTCTTTTAAAAGTTTGCATTCGTCTTCTTCTACTTCTTCTTGAATCATTAGTTTCAGCGTATTGAAAGAGCATGAATGAATGCGCTCCATTTGAAGTTTTCCTTTTTCAAAAAAGGCCTTTTTATCACTCTCAAGCGTGTGTGTGGTTTACTTCAAAATGAGAAATCCATTTAGTTTCAGCGAATGTTTCTGCAAATAACTTCTCGTCAGGCATATAACATCAATTAAGTTTTGCCGGATTCTTTTCAATGGCTTCTAATAGGCGACCTAGGTAGCTAATGGGCAAATGAAAAGTTCTTTTTTATCCATCGCAGTTTTGAGACGTTTTAGGTTGGTGTGTGTGTGTGGGGGGGCACTTACAAGGTTTAAATTATTTATTCTAAATACATGAGCAGCCCATAAGCGGATACTAGAGATTAAATAAATAAAAAATTTAACTAATCCTGATTCACTGGTCATTATAAGACTTTTATACGCATACATATTTTCTTATGTCTCCGTTACTCTTTTAGTTTAAAAAAAAAGTTCCTTATTTCTAACAGCAAATAGGAAATGTCATTTCCGCTTTTGAACACATCATATTATTTATTACATCACAAATCTCTTGGAAGACCTCCGGGCAGAAGTAATGCAATAAGCACTTTATTTCATTACTTTCATCTTTTAAGTGATTCCTGTTTCTACGTTGTTTACTTCAAGCCAGTCAATACCTTACGTCGATGTGAATCAATTCGGCCTTCGCTTTAGCCTAGCCTTAAAACTCTTTTAAAAGTTTGCCAGCTTATTCTACTTCTTTTGAAAAAGTTTGCATTCGACGTATTGAAAGAGCATGAACGAATGCGCTCCATTTGAAGTTTTTCTTTTTCAAAAAGGTTCTTTTATCACTCTCAAGTGCGTTTGTGTTTTACTTCAAAATGAGAAATCCATTTAGTTTCAGCGAATGTTTCTGCAAATAACTTCTCATCAGGCATAGAACATCAATTAAGTTTTGCCGGATTCTTTTCAATGGCTTTTAATAGGCAACTAGGTAGCTAATGGGCAAATAAAAAGTTCTTTTATCATCGCAGTTTGGGGCGACGTTTTATGTAGGGCACTGCTGCTTGTGTTTTGTAAATTAATAATGCACCGGCAGTACTTTCCGTCGAGATGTCATCATGGGTAAACAAAGCAAGTTCTGTAAACAGTCTGTGACAGTCGGATTTGCGTGCCTTCGATTCGAGTGGTCCCTCTTTCGAAAACGGTGGGTCCTTGCAGTTGTATGCATACTGTTCAAATAAAAGGATGTTTCCCCGATTTTGTTTGGATTTGTTGATAAGTTAGCTTTGCACTGTCTTTTGAAAAAGGAGATTTCAAGTGTACATTTGAAAAGCACGGAGCTCCAAATTTCAATGAATCACATTATCAAACAGATTGTATTGCATTGCGACTTTGAACTTGGAATTTGTTTAAAGTAAAAGCTCTTAAATGAACATCCCTGAATGTTTGGTTTGTTCTTCTTAGAGCTTTGTTTATTAATTAAAAAGATGTACACTCTTTATTTAAATATAAGAGATGTCTTTGATAGAAGATAAAATAAAAAAAACGTTGTTTTGAATTGAATGTAAAATTATCAAATATGTACTTGTCTGCAAATTTTTGACATCCATTTGGCAAAGATTTTGTATGTGAATCGTATATATACCAAACAGAATTATTCGCGTAACAACGGGACTTACATAATGTTGGATTTATTTAATATCGGGCGTATACCGAAATAATTCTATATAGTATAAGAATTCTTGGGTACTATGAGATTTGTGCTCTATATTATTCTAATCCATATTTCGAGAACTTCATTTTTAACACAAAAACAGTAATAACAAAATAAAATGTCATTGGACCATAATTTCGCTTATTATAAAAGTGACCACAAACGATACTCATTATCATCATCAATCATCAAAGAAAAATGCCCAGGTTGGTCGAGTCTTGCCTTTGAAGGATTTATGCATTTCTAGTTTATTCTTATTGCAGCAACATCTTTTTGCACTGAGTCTATGTCCTTGGGTCACAAACTTAGTCTTGTGGCTGTGCCAAAATCAGTCTTTTACAGGGTTTAAATATTCATTCTGAATACATACTTTCTAGAGATTAAATAAATAAAAAATGTCTCTGATTCAACTGGTATTTTCTTTTTTTAGCATACATAAAAAGTTAAAAAAAAAAAAAGTTCCTCATTTCTCATTGAAAATAGGAAATGTCATTTCCGCTTCGAACACATCATATTATTTATTAAACCACAAATCTCCTGCAGGACCTCCGGGCAGAAGTAATGCAAAAAGCACTTTATTTCATTACTTTCATCTTTTAAGTGATTCCTGTCTCTACGTTGTTTACTTCAAGCCAGTCAATACCTCACGTCGCATTGAATCACCAGCTTTGGTACCTTAGGAAAACCCAGCTTATTAAAAAGCTCTTTTAAAAGTTTGCATTCGACTTCTTCTACTTCTTCTTGAATCATTAGTTTCAGCGTATTGAAAGAGCATGAATGAATGCGCTCCATTTGAAGTTTACCTTTTTCAAAAAAGGCCTTTTTATCACTCTCAAGCGTGTGTGTGTGTGTTTTACTTCAAAATGAGAAATCCATTTAGTTTCAGCGAATGTTTCAGCAAATAACTTCCGGGCATATAACATCAATTAAGTTTTGTCGGATTCTTTTCAATGGCTTTTAATAGGCGACCTAGGTAGCTAATGGGCAAATAAAAAGTTCTTTTTGCCATCACAGTTTGGGGGAGACGTTTTATAGGGGAGGGATACTGCTGCTTGTGTTTTGTAAATTAATAATGCATCTGCAGTGTACTTTCTGTCGAGATGTTATCATGATCATGAGTAAACAAAGCAAGTTCTGTAAACAGTGTGTGACAGTCGGATTTGCGTGTCTTCGATTCGAGTGAAACCTCTTTCGAAAACAGTGGGGTCCTTGCACTTGTATGTATACTGTTCAAATAAAAGGAATCCCCTTGTTGTTTGGATTTTGTTTGATTCTTTGAGAAGTTAGCTTTGCATTGTGTTTTGAAAAAGGGTATTTCAAGTGCACAATTGAAAAGCACGGATCTCCGAAATTTCAATGAATCACGTTATCAAACAGATTGTATTGCATTGCGACTTTGAACTTGAAATTTGTTTAAAGTAAAAGCTCTTAAATAAACATTCGGGAAAATGTTTGGGTTTGTTCTTTTTTGTAGCTTTGTTTATTAATTAAAAAGATGTTCTCTTTGTTTGAATATAAAATGTCTTTGATAGAACACATTAAAATAACGTTTTGAATATAAAATTCTGTATATGAATAAGTTTTCGTGATCAATACACTTAATTTAAAAAAAAAAAAAGACAATATATTATATAAGCGGGTGTTTACGTTAATGAAATACTTCATAATTCTGAAATTAATGATTGAAAACCTTTATTCTTATAATGATTGAAAACCATTATTGAACCGTTATTCTTATAGTGATGGAAAATCATTATTAAACCGTTATTCTTATAATGGTGGAAGAACATTATTAAACCATTATTCTAATGATGAAGAAATGATAATTGAAAACCTTTTTAAACCATTATTCTTATGATGGAAAATCATTATTAAACTATTCTTATATTGATGGAAAATCATTATTAAACTATTCTTATATTGATGGAAAACCATTATTAAACTATTCTTATAATGATGCAAAACCTTAATTTCTGAATTTTAAAATTTAATATTATTTCATGTATTTCATTACTAATCAATTTTCTCTCTCTCTTTTTAGGTAAGAATTCCCTCACTTATTTCCTGCTGTAATGGTGAGTTTCCGTATTAAATTTCATGCTAATAATCTTAATTCTACTCTAAGTTTATATAAATTTACCTGAATGTCAATTGAATATACAGCAGATTAATCTATTTTAAAATTCTTTGTTTTCCAAACCTATCGGCTAACTCGAGTATTTGTATAACACATGAATCAGCGCATTTCTTCAGTGTTTGCAGCCATGAAATCATTCATCAGGTCTCATTATCCATGACACTGAATATCAGATTTAAGTGACAGGTTGTTGTTCTCATTAGTACGAGACACTAATTGCATGTAATATAAATATTCACAACACTGCTTATTTGCTGTGAGATTTGAGTGAAGAATAGCTGCTATCAAATTTGAGTGATAGGTCGTTGTTATGCACTTGTTAAAGAATATACATTTTCTCTCACATGGGAACAAAATGCTACAATTCTTTTCATGGGAAAAATGCTACAGTCCATTACAATCCATCCAGCCATCGCAAAAAATATAATTTTTTTTTATAAAACTTTGTTTTTTCATTTATACATAATTTGTATTCTCTTTGAGAAGGTTAATTTCTTCTTGCAAAATTGTATAAATGTAGTTTTAGGCTTGTTAAAAGAATGTTTTATGTTTTAAACTAGATATTTTCTATTTCTAGGATTACATATCATCAATCGAAAAACAAATAAAATTTATCAGTAAGAACGCTCCATTAATATAAAATTTCGAATCGTCATACTTTGTCATGAAAATCTTCAGCTTTATCGTTCAGTTTTTCAATTTAGAACTTTTTTTCTTGTATCTTTTCGAAGCTTAAATTATTTCGCGACCTTTTTCGAATTCTTTTTTTTTCTTCGAATAAGTGAGTTGCGTCCGGCAACTTAAAAACTGCGCGTTTTAAGAACATAAAATCAATTATATGCAATAAAACGATCGTTATTATTTTTCATTCTAAAACACACGTTTCGTAACGACTCTATGCGTTTAGCAGCAGTGCATTTAAGAGGAGGGGGAAAAAAAATCTAGTCATTACTTTGTCAAAATGAGCAAAGGGTTTCTTTTTCCCTTTTTTCCCCCTTTCTTAATAATTTTAGATGGACGTTTCAGAAAAGAATATTATTTTTCGATTTTGTTGGAGACTTTGAGAATAATATGCGCCGTTTTCTTTCTCCTCTTCTTCTCACAATCGGAATAATGACATAGGGACTCTGTATGATTGTAATGACAAAGTTCTATTTTCTTCGTTCGCACTCACTACTTTAAGAAAATGAAACGATAGTGAAAATAAATAACTTTTTTTTTTTGTCCCTAGATGTTTCTTTTTCCACTTTTCGAAAATCCCTCTTCGTTTTTCCCTCGAATCTTTGATTGAACATTTTGCAGTTTCGGGGATAAAACTGCGGGAAGGAGGGGGAAAGGAGGGAAAAACTTTTTTTAAGAAAAAAAAAAAAAAAAAAAAAAGGAAAGAAGCATTTCTTGGCATCTCCTCCCTCACTTCTCCCTGTCATGCCGTCTAAGAAAAAAAAAAAAAAAAGAAAAGGGATCTTTAATCCGTCTGTCCGATTGGTGGATATTGATCACGTGACTCTTCGCTCCGGTGGTCGACGAAATGAAGATGAATGATTGGTTCTTTTTCGGAAGAAAGGGGGGCACCAGAAGCTGAAGAAAAGGAAGTTGGGGGTGTGAGAAAGGGGGAGGAAAATAATTATCGGCAAAAAAGTGAAGGGGGTTATGTGTGGGTGGAAGGTGTTTGGTGTGAAAGAAAGAAAACGACAGTTGAAAGTTTTTTTAGAATGATAGTGGATAAGAAGAAAAAAAAAAAAAAAAAATTTTTTTTTTTGAAAAGACAAGAATTTGAAGTTAAAACAAAAAAATAAAATTGATGAAAATGGTTTTCTTCGTCAAATTTTTTGATGAAGTACGAAAGGAATGATCTCTTCTGTTTCAAGTTTCAAAACCATTATTTTCTTCTCAACTTTTATTTTATTTTTTTTTTTTTATTTTGTTTCCTTGAATCGATTTTTGGAATTCTTATTTTAAAGTAATGTTTTGAATTCTGTGAGGCACAAACTTTTGAAAGACCAAATTGAAATTCGTAGCGTTAAATGCTCTGCTGTAGAGATCTTCGGTAAGCCACGATGCTTGAGATTTATTTATTTTATTTAATTATTATTATAATTATTATAGATTTTATAAAATAAAAAAGTCTTTGTTATAAATATTTTTTTTTTTTTTTTTTTTTTTTCTTATCAGTTCATAAGTTACATAGAACCATAAGACTAAACATGTAAATATAATTGTGCAAAAAATGTAATTGTACCAATTGAACAATTATATTCTTTGGTAATCATGGTTTAAGACGAATTTTTGAAATAACCTAGAACTGGAAAATGATCATAGTTTGGAAAAGAAACTGTTGTCAAGCTGAAATTAAACAAAGTTTTTGAATAAATTTATCAGTAAATTGATGGTAGAGATCAGCCATGGATATTTGCAATTTTTTTTGGAATCCACTTTAAACAGTATCTGTTAGGTCTTGGCTGACAACCTACCTCGTAAAAGGAAGGCATCTTCTGTCTCAAAATCTGCCTGTAGTCAGACGACCTTAGCCAACCTGGGGGCTGTACTGTGATTGCTATATTAATTAACTTTTTAATGAAATAAATGTCTATTTTAATCGAAAAATTTCGCAGAAATTAATTTAATATCTAATAAAATAACTCTTATCCATTTTCTCGATATTAGTAAAAGAACTTAATGTTAATCTGCATTTTCTTATTACATAATATCTGAAATATGTTCACCCAAATAGTCATCAAGAAAAAGCTGTCACTCTATAGCTTATCTTCCTTCTTTCTGTTGCAATCTATTTAGACTAATGAATATAAGCATAGAACATGCCTGTCCATGCACCACGTGGGGCCATGCAACTTTCTAATCTTCGCCATGACATAATTTATAATGCGGTCATCTTGTCCAACTCCACCTTAACAGAATTATGACTCGATCATTTTCAAAAGGACATCGATTTTCCCTTCTATTATCCCAACCAGGAATAACGCCGTCGTGAGTGACAAGAATTGGGAGGTGCCATACGTTCCCGACCACCCCACTCTGCACCCCCAACCCCCCATTTTCTTGACGAATGACAATCGCAGCAGATTTAATGAGCTGTTTATTTGTTTGTTTGCAACTTTTCCCTAGATTAACTGTAACTGTATTTGGCTAATTGCCGCCTCCCTTTGATACCACCCGTTATGAATGGTCGCCCTTATCTTGGTACCTCGGACAATTTTTTTTTATTAACCCTTCTCTTGGAAAATGAACCTCACCCGCTAATGGTATTAAGCTTTTTGAGTAATGATGCCGAGATGTTTATGCCTAAACCTCTGGAGGATCGTTCATTATCGAGAGCGTGGGATGTTCCGTCGACCGGAAGTTGCGATTGGTCCACAGGAAGGTATTGGCGCGACGATTTTGGTGTGCCAGGAAATCGAGAAAATGTTTTCCTGATTCTATCATTTTTCCGTTTAAAGAAAAATAGAAAAGGGCAAAGAAAATAGCAGAAAAATGTCAAACTGTTTTCCTTTTGTGCGTGTTGTGCTTCGATGAATTTCGCTATCAATGTTTGCCCGTAACTTTTTAACCTTGTTAATTATAAGTAATGATTATGTCTCCATGGAGATTAAAAGATTTGCATACATGTTAAATAAATGATGAAACTTTTGTCGTTTTGTTTTTCAATTCCATATCGTTCTGATGTAGATTATATTCCTTTTGAAAAAATTAATTTGGGATGTCAGAAGACCGCTAATTGGCTGATATCGTGGGGTTATTGCATGAATAATGAGCTTGCCAATACGTACATCTGTTTCGTTTTGTAATACTTTTATGATTCGGTTAAATGAACAGAAGAAGAAGAAGGTTAGAAGGTTTCATCATTCGGATAATTATTCAACCTATTGCGTTCGATGAAACAATGTTAATTTGCTTTTTCTTATTACATAAAATCTGATAAATGTTCTCCCCAATAGTCATCAAGAAAACTGTCACTCTATAGCTTATCTTCCTTCTTTCTTTTTGCAATCTGTTCATCCTAATGAATATAAGCATAGAACTTGCATAGTCCATACACCACATGGGAACATGTAACTTTCTAATCTTCGTCGTGACATAATTTATAACGCGGTCATCCTGTCCAACTCCACCTTAACAGAATTATGACTCGATCATTTTTCAAAAAGGACATCGATTTTTCCTTCTATTATCCCAACCAGAAATAACGCCGTCGTGAGTGACAAGAATTGGGAGGTGGCATGCATTCCCCCCTGTGCACCCCAACAACCCCCATTTTCTTGACGAATGACAATCGCAGCAGATTTAATGAGTCTATTTATTTGTTTGTTACTTTCCCCAGATTAACTGTAACTGCATTTGGCTAATTGCCGCTTCCCTTGATACCACCCGTTATGAATGGTCGCCCTTATCAAGGTACCTCGGACAACTTTTTTTTTAACCCCTTCTCTTGAAAAATGAACCCCACCCGCTAATGGTATTAAGCTTTTGACTAATGATGCCGAGATGTTTATGCCTAAACTTCCAGAGGATCGTTCATTATCGAGAGAAAGGGATGTTCCGCCGACCGGAAGTTGCGTGATTGGTCCATAGGAAGGTATTGGCGCGACGATTTTTGGTGTTTCAGGAAATCGAGAAAAATGTTTTCCTAATTCTCACAGTTTCTGTTAAAAAAGAAAAAGAAAAGAGCGAAGAAAATGATAGAAAAATGTCAAACTGTTTTCCTTTTGTGCTTCGATGAATTTCGCTATCAATGTTACCCGTAACTTTTTAACGTTGTTAATCATAAGTAATTATGTCTCCATGGAGGTTAAAAGAGATTTGTATACATGTTAAATAAATGATGAAACTTTTGTCGTTTTTGTTTTTCAAATCCAGATCTGATGTAGATTGTATTCCTTTTTGGAAAAACTAATTCCGGATGTGTCAGAAGTTCGTTAATTGGCTGATATCTTGTGGTAATTACATGAATAATGATCTTGGAAATACGTACATCTTTTTCGTTTTGTAATACTTTTATGACTCGGTTAAATGAATCATTCGTTCTATTAGAAGATTTCATCATTCGGATATTAATTCAACCAATTGCGATCAATGACACAATGTTAATTTGCTATTTCTTATTACATAAAATCTGATAAATGTTCACCCAAATAGTCATCAAGAAAACTGTCACTCTATGGATAATCTTCCTTCTTTCTGAATGCCATCTATTCAACCTAATGAATATAAGCATAGAACATGCCTGTCCATACACTACATGGGGACATTCTAATCTTCGTCATGACATAATTTATAATGCGGTCATCTTGTCCAACTCCACCTTAGCAGAATTATGACTCGATTATTTTTCAAAAGAACATCCATTTTCTCTTATATTATCCCAACCAGAAATAAGTATCGTGAGTGACAAGAATTGGGAGGTGGCATGCGTTCCCGACCACCCCACTGTGCACCCCCCAACCCCGTTTTTTTTTGACGAATGACAATCGCAGCAGATTTAATGAGCTGTTTATTTCTTTGTTTGTTACTTTTCCCCAGATTAACTGTAACTGTATTTGGCTAATTGCCGCCTCACTTTGATACGGTCCGTTATGAATGGTTGCCCTTATCTTGGTACCTCGGACAATTTTTTTTTTTTTTTTTTAACCCCTTCTCTTGAAAAATGAACCTCACCCGCTAATGGTATTAAGCTTTTTGACTAATGATGCCGAGATGTTTATGCCTAAACCTCCAGAGGATCGTTCATTATCGAGAGAAAGGGATGTTCCGTCGACCGGAAGTTGCGATTGGTCCACAGGAAGGTATTGGCTCGACGAGTTTTTGGCGGTGTATCAGGAAATCGAGAAAAAATGTTTTCCTAATTCTCACAGTTTCTGCATAAAAAAAGCAAAAGAAGAAAGAAAATAGCAGAAAAATGTCAAACTGTTTTCCTTTTGTGCTTGTTGGGTTTCGACGAATTTGCCGTAACTTTTAACATTGTTAATCATAAGTAATGATTATGTCTCCATGGAGGTTAAAAGATTTGTATACATGTTAAATAAGTGATGAAACTTTGTCGTTTTGTTCTTTAATTCCAGATCGCATTGGGTTCTGATGTAGATTATCTTCCATTTTGGAAAAACTAATTTCAGGTGTGTCAGAAGTTCGTTAATTGGCTGATATCATTAGGTTATTACATGAATAATGAGTTGGTTTTTTTCTATTGGCAATATGTACGTCTGTTTCGTTTTGCAATGTTTTTATGATTCGGTTGAATGAACCGTTCGTTTTATTAGAAGGTTTCATCATTTGCTTTCATTTAAACCATCTATATCTGCGTTCAGTGAAACTTAGCTCAATAAGTGGATACTTTGAAAATTCACTTTGGGTTGAATATCATCTAAGTTATAAATTAGATTCCTTGATCATAAATAAGATACGATTCCTAGTTGTAAATTCGATTCGATTAGATTCATAAATTATTCTTATGATTCGGATAAATGAACTATTAATTTAATTAGAGGGTTTCATCATTTGGATATTAACTATTCGTTCATTTGCGTTCATTGAAACGTTGCTCAATAAGTGGATTCTAAGTGGATTAAGTTGCTCAATAAGTGGATTAATAATTGTTCTTGTAAAGTGATTGTTGGAGAAGACGGTACAACGCAGAAATTCATAAATTTATAAGGACACAAATATTATAAAAACGTATTAAGATCAATAGATTAGCTGCTCATGCATTTAGAGTGGATGATTTAAACCCTGTAAAAAGGTTCGTTTTGGTAAAGCCACAGAAGACGGCGAAAAGACGAGAAGAGAAAGACGGCGACCTAAGTTACGATGGATAGACACAGTTGAAAAGATTTTTCTGTACTTAAAGTAAGAATTGAGGACCCTTGTCGCCCAGATGAAGGCGTGGAAATTTCTTCAAAAGGAAGGGTTGACCCTTGAGCTGTCGTGATGATGATGATGATGATGATGATGATCATCATCATATGTTTGTATATATTTATTTAGAGTTATAATGGTTTTTAATATACAACTAGATATTGTTTTAATTGTTCATGACATTTCCTCTTTTAAATAAATATCTTTAGTAAAAAAATAAACCTTTTAAATTTATACATATCTATTTTGGAATATTATATTATAATTAACAAAAAATTATGAATTTTCGTAATAATCAAAGTTTTTAAAAATATTCTAAGATTTATATTACTTACTCAAATATAATTTTATTTTATCGTAAGAATTTGCATCTTTGCTAAATTTTTCAAATACCACAATTTTCAGTCTTTAATCCGCAGTGCCGTTATAATCCTCAAATCAAGTCTTCATTTTCGTCTCGTAAAAATTAAGATGCCTCCTGTAATCTGCATCGATGTATATTCCTTGAGGATTCACACCTGTTCTTTAATGCTAACTATATACCAATCAACTCTTATTTTATAGGGCCTGAATGAGTGGCTAGCGCTCTGGCGCTCGGTACTACAGGTTTCGAGTTCGAGTCCCGGCGGTGCCATGGTTGTTTGTAGTGGTTCGAATCCACTTTAAAAAGTAGGTCCCGGTCTAATAGGATCGTAGAGCGTTGCGGGGGCATTGTTACTCCGCGTCCGTGGCTTATCTTCATGTTACACGCGCCCCTGGGTAATGCAAAGTGAGTACGTCTGTGCAGCACTTGCCTTAAGGCATCCAAAGACCAAGCTGTCTGTGTTTGGCAGCTGCATTAGAAAGAAACTCTTATTTTATTCCCATTCTATAAAAGTAACAAAGCGTTTTTCAGTTTTAAAGATCGCTTTTGATGCTACAATTATATAGGAACTTTATGTTATAAATATAAGACAGTAGAAATTGAAAAAAAAAAAAAAAAAAAAAATGATGCTTTTATCCTCTTGACTCCCTTGGTCACATATGGGGGCATTTATTTATTTTTTAATAACTATAATTACTGTCATTATTAAAAAGAATAAAAAAATAATTAATAATTTATTCACTACAGGATCTCTCAACAATAAAAAATGCAAATCTTATGGTTTGGCTGCACTGATAACGATAATTACGATGTACAGTTAGGAATATGAAAATAGCATAAAGCAGTACTTCCGACTGTCAGTGTTATTGGATTACTTGAACAAATAGTATCTGATAACAATAATACCTCATATATTAAATGTATTTAGTGTCAAGATAAATGTCCCGAATAATAATGAATAATTTATGGCCAGAATGATAACCTATCAGAATATTATTAATTCTGATGAGGAGGTTAAGGGACATTAAGTATCAATGATAGTTCGTAACCGGTACACCAGTTGTCATATAATGTATGACCGCGTCTTATTTTGTCAATTTTGTAAAAACACCGGCTTGCTTTTATCGTTTATGTTTCTTTCTTTACGTTTATTTTTTTTCTCACATATAGTTTTGTCGATTTTTTTGTTGTAAAGTAGTATTTTGACAGTCATTGTTGTTGGATTATTTGAACAAATCGTTAATATCTTATAAAAATAATAAAAGGAATATTAAATATATTTAGTTTTAATAACGAATGCCCGGAATAATAATGAATAATTTATGGCCAGAATGGAAAACTCTTCATCAGAATATAATTAATTCTGATGTGGGGTCTGATGTGGAGACACTAAGTATCAATGAAATTTCGTATTAAATATGCCAGCTGTCATACAATGTATGACCGCGTCGCGTTTTGTTAATTTTGTAAAACTCCTGCTTGCTTTTGTCGTTTACAACTGCTGTGCTTTTTTTTTCTTTACGTTTAGAGCAGGGGTGGCGAACCCGCGGCCGGCCTTGAACATTTTTCTGGTCCTTGAGATTTTCTCACACTTTTACAAAATATATTTATTTTATAACGGCCAAAGTAGTGAAAAAGCAAGGAATTAAAAATACATTATTTGTGCATCCGTATATTCAAAAAATTAAGTATAGAAATTACGAGAAAAATTAACTTTGATTTTAAAATAATATTCTTGCGCACTAGTAAAATAAATATTTTTTATTGATTTCATTTATTTATATGTTTTTTAAATTTCATTTTTAGTGTTATATATTTCGTTAAAAATTAAATTTAGTTAGGAAAATGAAAATAGCATAAACCAGTATTTCGACTGTCAGTGTTGTTGGATTACTTGAACAAATAGTATCTGATAACAATAATACCTCATATATTAAATGTATTTAGTGTCAAGATAAATGCCTGGAATAATTTATAGCCAGAATGATAACCTATCAGAATATTATTAATTCTGATGAGGAGGTTAAGGGACAATTGGAACCAATTGGGATTGGACAAGGGACAATTGGAATCAATGGAACTTCGTAATCGGTACACTAGTTGTCATACACTATTGACTGCGTCTCGTTTTGTTAATTTTGTAAAACTCTGGTTTGCTTTTATCGTTTACAATTGCTATTGGGACCTGAATGGCCGAGAGTCTAGCGCTCTGGCGCTCGGTGCCACAGGTTTCGGGTTCGAACCCGGCGGTGCCATGGATATTTGTAGTGGTTCGAATCCACTTTGCCGTAGACCCCGGTCTCCTATGATTGTAAGAGCGTCACGGAGCCAAAGTCAGACTTCTACCTACGGGTGCTCCATCACAACAGAAGCTGCTTCCTTCCCCTTCAATCATGAGTACGTGTGGGCTTGGCGGGCCAAGTGGGATAAGAAACAACAACACAATTGCTATGTTTCTTTATTTATGTTTAGAACAGCGGTGGCCAACCTAAATGATCTTGCGTGCCACTTTGAAATTGCATCGCAACTCCCTGGGCTGCTTATAAAATTATATATACCCATATTAGATATAGACCCACTATGGACATTTTTTGAGTGAAGCATTGAAACAGAATTATTATTATTGTGTTTACTATTATTCTTACATGTAACATAGATAATATAATAATAATGATAAAACGCACAATGTAAAGAAATATATAACAAAAATGAAATCTACAAAATATGTAAATATAGATGAAATAAAGGAAATGAAATCATTAAAAAAATATTTGTTTTACCAGTGCGATATTTGTTTCTTCACTTTTTCACTTGGCTTTTGCAAATCCATGAGCGCGCATCGTGAGTTCGCAGAATATAATTTAATTATTCTGCGAACTCATAACTGTAAACACATGAATAAAACAGGAAATATCTGTCCTATATTTTCAAGAATATTATTTTAAAATCAAAGTTAATTTTTCAAAACAAGTTAAGTTAAAAAACAAAGTTAAAGCTAAATGTTAAACAATGTTTAAGGTTTGATTATTATATGCAGTGCCCATTAACCATGCTTCGAAATCTTAAATTTCTAAGGTATAAACTGCATATTATAAAAATAACTTGTTTTTCTGCTGGTCCTTTTTCTTGGAATGCAGGGTAGGGTCAGTGATGAATGTGAGGGGTGCAGAAAATGCGGACATTGACCTAAGAGGGGATTGAGAAGAAATAAACACCAATGGGAAGATTGCAGGGTCAAAGAAAGCCGTTGGTGAGAAAAGAAAGCACGCAGTCCTTGGGAGCGATCCTAGAGTAGTAATAAAATAGAGCACGCGTTCATTTCTGTTATTTTTCTTTTCAAGCTTCTTCTCTGATGATTATTGGATGTATTATGTGCTGTTAAAAAAAATAAGATTTTAGTTTCAAGCTCACTTATTTAATTTAATTAATAATTTTACAAAAAGTATTGATTTATTGAAGAAAAAAAAAAAAAAGATAAAGTTAAAAAATATGTCTTAAGTCACTTTTATATTTTAGTGCTTATATTAGTGTTTTATAATATTTATTTTAACTTAGTGTTTTATAATCTTTATGAATTAGAACACAATTACAGATTTTTATTACTTTGGTTTTGTGTCTTTCGAACTGCTGAAGTTCAGTTTGAAATATGTAAAGCTAAACGTAAAGTACCATGTCTATAACGGAGATAGAAGAAATAAATCGATAGACCGTAAAATACCACATTTAGATTTGATCAAATGGGTGAAGGATTCAAATGCTTCAAGATAACGAACCTCTGAATTTGGTGACAAAATGTGGGTGTAGCACACAATCTCAACCATCCTGGGTAACCCACTACATACATACTACTCCAGTGACAAATGAGTGTAAATTATTTGAATACAGCAACGGACATTTTATCTATCACAGTATCAGCTTTCACAGTGATAAAGAAATAATAAATTCCCCATCTGCATCCTAGTGAAACGTAGAATCGTTAAATTTATATTAGCACATCCAGCAAATTTAAATCAGACTGTAATTGGTTTTTAGATTTTGAAACTGATCGCTCGGAAGAATTATGTCTGATGAACAGATTTCTTTTTCCTTTAACCTTTTTTCGACTTTGATAAACGCTCTGCAATTTAGCCGTCCTGTTTTCTTCAACTGATTAACCATGAAAAATAGACCCACGTCAACACGGGCCGCCTCAAGTTAGTTAGCAAACAGTAAATTGCTTCTTCAAACAGATGGAGAATTGAGGAGACACGCCAAAAAAAAAATGAAGAAAGAAGCCAACATTACCATGCTTATCTTCCCTTTCAATCTCCAAAATTTTATGTGGCGACATGCACCCAAGCAACTATTGATGGCGAACATACATTATGCACGACAGCTTTCGAGACTCATTGGCGTATCTGTTGGCGAAAAGTAGTGTCAAAGCTAGACAAGTGAGTGTGACAAAAAGCTGTACTTAGGCGTGTTCCAGTAATTAATTGTTGAAATTCTATATATGGACGAAATATAAATACCGAAATTTAAGTTTTTCAACTAAGAGAAACTTGAGTTAGTTAGCAAACAGTAAATTGCTTCTTCAAATAGATGCATAATTGAGAAGACACGCCAAAAAAAAAGAAAGAAAGCAGCCAACATTACAATGCTTATCTTAGATTTCAATCTCGCCAAGCATTCCAAACCTTTACGTGGCGACATGCACCCAAGCGACTATTGATGGCGAACATAAATTATGTGCGACAGCTTCCGAGACCCTTGGCGTGGTTGTTGGCGAAAAAAAGGTGTCAAAGCTAGACAAGTGAAGGTGACAAAAAGCGGTACATAGGCTTGTTCTACCGATTAATGAGAAAAGATGGCTTGATTGCGCCCGAATTAATCTTGGGGGCTGGGTGTGTGTGGTACAGAGTTTGCGATTTTGAATGGCTTATTGCTATTTCAGTGAAAATGAGTGTCAAGCATTTGAATAAAGCTACAGACATTTTCCTTTCACAGTATCACTTTTTTCCTTTCACAGTATCAGCTTCACTTTCAGCATTTTTTCACTGTGATAAAGAAATAATAGATCCCCCATCTGCAAATCTAGTGAAACGTAAAAGGGTTACATTTATGTTAACGGATTCAACTAAAATTGGTTTTTAGATTCGGTTTAGTAGATTTCTTTTTAAGAATATTTTTCGACGTTGATAAAGGCTCTGCAATTTAGTCATTTCGTTTTCTTCAACTGATTAACTATGAAAATAGACCCACGTCAACAAGGCCAACTGTTCAAGTTAGTTAGCAAACAGTAAATTGCTCCTTCAAAAACAGCTGCAGAAGTGAAGACACGTCAAAAAAAAAAAAAAAAAAAAAAAAGAAATATACACTCAAAAAAAAAAAAAAAAAGAAAGAAAGCAGCCAACTTTACAATGCTTATCTTTTCTTTCAATCTCGCCAAGCATTCCAAACCTCTATGTGACGACATGCACCCAAGCAACTATTGATAGCGAACATACATTATGGGCGACAGCTTTTCGAGACTCATTGGCGTGGCTTGTTGGCAAAAAAAAAAAGTGTCAAAAGCTAGACAAGTGAAGGTGACAAAAAGCGGTACTTAGGCGTGTTCCAGTAATTAATTGTTGAAATTTTATATATGAACGAAATATAAATAGCGAAATTTAAATTTAACTTAGCGAAACTCAAGTTAGTTAGCAAACAGTAAATTGCTTCTTCACACAGATTCAGAACTGAGAAGACACGCCAAAAAAAAAAAAAAAAAGAAAGCAGCCAACTTTACAATGCTTATCTTTTCTTTCAATCTCGCCATGCATTCCAAACCTCTATGTGGCGACATGCACCCAAGCGACTATTGATGGCGAACATACATTATGGGCGACAGTTTTCGAGACTCCTTGGCGTGACTTGTTGGGAAAAAAGTGTCAAAGCTAGACAAGTGAAGGTGACAAAAAGTGGTACTTAGGCGTGTTCTACCGATTAATGAGAAAAGATGGCTTGATCGCACCCGAATTAATCTTGGGGCCTGGGGTGTGTGGGGGTGCAGAGTTTGCGATTTTGAATGGCTTATTGGACTGTTTTTCTCAAGGGTGTATGGACGGAAGGACGCTATGATGGATTGTTCCTGCAGCATCGATTATCGTTATAGAGTTCTTGCGGTGGAGTTTTTTTTTTTTTTTTTTTTTTTTTTTTTTTTGATTTCTTCTTATGAATGTGTGTGTTTTTTTTCCCTTCTTTTGAAAGTCGACTTCCTGGAAATTGACAGGCAGATGAAAGATGAAAAGGATCTTCGGTTGGCGTTTTTGTAAGGGAGTTTTGCTCGGAGGTGGGAGAAAAGCAGATCGTTATTTTATCCATTTATTGTATCTAATGGAAGGAGATCTGCGATCCGCTTTGATAAATGACCGTGGTTTAAAATGCTTTACAAAAAATAAGAATGAGTCGATTACTATTGCTTAATGTATCGATACATAAAGGCCTTGAGTTCCTTGATTGTAACTATAACTATAATCTTACAGGCATTGCAAGATGGAAGTATAAAAACAAAAATAGGCTTTCAGGTAAAATGCCATAAAAGGTACAATTCGTTCAAAAGTTATGTATTCTGTATGTAAATGAAAAAAAATTCTTCAAATAAGACGATGTTGCAAGACGAGTATAACAATACAAAATGTATAACAGTATAAAATAATCGAGATATTAAATAAATCATGCTGAATAGCGAGTTAAAAACTATAATAAACGATTAAACCCGTAACCTATTCGGCCGATAAACCACAACTAAAGTATTATCTAGGTCAGGAGTGCCAGCACGCGTTCCGTCTTGAACATTTAGAGTGAACGTGAGATTTATCACAGTTTTATAAAATATATTTATTTTATAATAGCCAAAATAGTGAAAAAAACAATATAAAAAAAATGCATTATGTGTGCATCCATTATTTAAAAATTAACTGTTCAAATTATCAGAAAAAAATTAACTTTGATTTTAAAATACTATTCTTGCGAATATATGACAGATATTGCCCGTTTTCTTTATGAGTTTACGGTTATGAGTTCGCACAATAATTTAAATATATTCTACGAACTCATGATGGAGCCCTCATCCACTTGCAAAAGCTAAGTGAAAGATTGGAGAAACAAATATCGCACTAGTCAAATAAATATTTTTTAATTTTGATTTAATTTTTATATTGATATATTTTTTATATTTCATTTTGAGTGTTATATATTTCTTTACAATGTGCGTTTGGTGTCATTATTATTATGCTATCTATGTTTATATATAAAAATAATAATTATTAAACATAATAATAATTACACATTATGTTTCAGTTTTTCACTCCAAAAAAAAAGTTTTATGGTGGGTCTATATCTAATATGGGGATATATAATTTTATATGCTGCCCGAGGAGTTATGATATATTTCCAAAGTGGCCCGCAATATCATTTGGGTTGGCCACCCTAGATCTATGCAGTAGTTACCAAATAACTATTAAACAGTTTTAAACTTTTTAAAAAAAAACTTTTCATTAGTAATTCTTTTTTTTTATTGTTTGATTTTTGTGAACAATTTTATAACTGAGAGTACAAAGGAATCAAATATTGTGGTGCTCCCGAATAATGTTGGCTATGTTGATTGAGATATGAGTAGAAATTCTCTTCCGAGGAATGGTCCAGACAATGCATTTTTAATGCCATAAGCTTAAAAAGTTTCATATATTTGTCGTATTCATTCTTAATCTTGTGAGAGTAGCAGCTGTTTTCTGACCACATTTTGTTCTGTAATTTGGTATTTAGTTTTGATATTAGAAGGAATAGATATTGCCAAGGCATTTGCATCTGCAAGGGAACGAGGAAAGGCAATCTGGCATTTTTTTTTTTTTTTTTTTTTGAAAAAAAAAAAAAAAAAAAAAAAAAAACATTTTATTAAGATATGTTTATAAGTGTAATTCCAAAATTACAATTTGTATAATAAATATTTGCATGAATACGTTATTAATATATTACATACATTTTAGATTAAAAAAACTCTTAGAAAAATAAAAACCATTGCAAATGTGAAGAAATTAAAACATAATTTATAATACATCCACTAATTATTTTTGTTTTAAGATTTTTAAAGAAAAGAAATGTAAAGAAATTTTTTTAAAATAAACGTTATTAATTAATGATTGCAATGAAAAAAATACATACGACTGGAAAATATTAATTTTAAGGAATAACATTTAAATGATAAGCAAACATGTAGTTTTTTTTTCTTTCTCCATAACAGAGTTTACATTAGAGTAATAATTTTTATATTAAATTAATTTACTAAATATATTGGCTATAATAATTTGTTATTGTTTTGATTGAATTCATTTCATACTTCACAAAATGTTGATAAAAAATGTGACAATTATTAAATAATTCTTTTATTAAGAAGGGTGCATAAAATTGTTTTATTATAGGTTAATAAAAACAATAAATATTCTAGTTAAATTTCCAAAAATAATTTCCTTTACTATCAAGAAGGCTTTGTTTGATCAGAATATTGGTGAAGTTATCTTTTAAGTTTTTTTGATGGCTTACAAACTTTATTTCGTTTGACAATTGAGTTATAAATTCTCCTATTTACATTTTCTTATGAATGAATTTTAATTTTAATGAATAATTACATTATTTCACAACTAAATATTGTATATAAATTAATAAAAATAATCAAAATATAAATCATAAAATATATCGGTTTAACATGTGTGATATTAAATGTGCGTTAAAAATTTGTATTTAAAATAAAAAGAAATTTTTATTATTCTGTATAATATGAATTTATTTTTAAATGCTAATCAATTTTTTATTGCTAAATAATGAAAACATTAATAATTTCAGTTTTGCGATATTAAACGATTGCATTTAGATAGTGATCAGGTAATGCCACTTTTCTCGGTTGCTGCTGCCATCTATCGGTGGCATATGAAACAAAAGTTTCAATTAGTTTCCTTTCCGTTTGACTTTAATTTATCTAAAATTTACTTTTAATTTAAAAAAATGTAATGAATTGATTAATTTATTTTTTTATAAATTAATGGCATTAACGAATATTTGGAAAATGAAATTTTTTAAAATTATGTTCAGATTTAACTATAAATAAATTACGAAAATTTTTTTAAAACTAGACGAAGCCTTTTTGACTATCATGAAAATGTGTTTAAAATTATACAGCATGTACTAAAAATTAACTATGGGATTTATTTGTGGATCAACTCTTTTCTGTATTTTTACGATGTCAATATTAATTTGAAAATTTATTTTGGATTAATAAATCATTATTATTTTAGAAATAATAAATGTTTATTAATAATTAAATTAATAAAGCTACACATTTTTAATAATGGTAAATATTTTTTTAAAACAAATATTGAATTACAAGTCATAATATTTATGCTATAAAAATTGTGTATACTATTTGGTTGGTTTCTTTGTATAAATAATTTCGTCTTAAAAATAAAATTGATATTTCCCATGTTAATGGGATATTTTTTTGGTTTCAATTAATTTTACATTATAATTTTTTTTTTACTTGTGATAGTAAATATTTATATGTTTAAATTATAAATATTGATTTATATTGTAAATAAAAACTAAAGAAAATTATCTTACGTATTTCCCCACACGTTTTAAAATTTTTTAGCTTTCAGTAAGTTAATATCCACATTACTGGAAAGTAATAATATTCATAATTAGATATTTCGTAATCAGAGCAGTAATTTTACAATTACAATGTTATAATAATTTGAATTGTAAGCATCTAATATACATTTATCTTATCTGCATTTTTTTATTGGAAAGTATTTCCGTTTTTATATGGGCCTTTTCTTAAATTACTTCTGTATGTTGTAAATGAGTTAAAATGTTAAGTAATCAATTATATGGCTTTCATAGAATATATATATATATATATATATATATATATATATATATGCATTTTGTGTTTATAGTTACACTTATGCATTTCATCTTACATTGCAATTTGTGCTTGTAGTGCAGGCTGGGCAAACAAATTGGAACTGCGTGTGGTTGGGTTAAGATACACGTCGCACAGGTTGGAGAATTCGCTGCATTATTAACTCACAAATACCACGCATATACAATGAGATACATATAATATTAAATACATTTAAAAGACCTTATAAACTTGTGGAAGGATTCCACTAAGCCGAAAAATCCTGGCTGTGGTGTGGATGTTTGTGAGTCGTTCGGAATCCATGTTAAACAGTAGGTCCCAGTTTAATTAGCCTAAAGTGTGCACAAAATGACCGTAGAGCTATAAACCAATCTAAGCTGAAAATCTGATATGCGCAAGGTGCGCGAAATATACTTTCTCTCCGAGTGAGAGTCTGTAGGCCAACTAATGCGCAGGGTTGAATTAAATATATTTCTTATCGGGATGAAAGACAACTAAACATTTCTTAACAGAAGCGCTTGGTTGCGCTGTACTTCCTCTCACGTGAGATTCTCGAGGCATGTGACTATTACTCCTAAATGGCACAGGGGGCGCTTTTGTTAGTATGTAGGAGGAAGCACGGTTAATACTTTAATTGTGTTTTATTATGCTTCATTTGATTTTTTTCATATATCTAATGTCTAGTTTATTTTCTTCCTATGTTATTCAACTTGTCTTTAGATGCATTATTCTGGATGCAGATGTATTTCTAAATGCCTCCACGCTTTAATATAAAGGATTGCTTACTGTTGCTTATTCTTAGGATAGAAAAAAAAGGGTGGTACTAAGGCAATCCATAGGTTTATATGGTATAAATTCAGCCTATTCATCGGTTATGATGCCTAATGAAAATGTTCATTATCCTACATCTTTCTGAATAGGTAGTGCTATCACAAAATCTTGATGCTTCAATAACGATGGACATCATCTTTGATAAGGACACAGATTAGTATATTATGGAGGTGCACCCTCCTTTAATTAGTATGCATGAAAGGGAGGCAGATGAGGGGAGGAGCACCCATGTGTGAAATGAAGCCACTCGATGTTCGATCCACCCCCACCCCCAACCCCTCTAAATATTAAATTTCATTAGGTCTTGGAGAAAGAAAAACTTAGAGACATCAGAGAACTACCTTGAGTGGCTCTGCAGATGTTATCAAAGATCTTTGCCTTTACCATTATCGACTACGTTTTAGTATTACAGATCATCATGAGAAATATAGATTCAACCAAATGCATGATTTATTTCAGTATGTCAAAATTACATGATATCTACAATGTCTCTTTACACTGAAGTGACAAAAGTCATGGGATAGTAATATGCAAATTTTCAGATGGCAGTAGCATCGCGTAGAACAGGTTAAATGCGCAGTGCTTTCGCAGAGCTTTCATTTCTGTTCAAGTTATTCATGAGAAGAGGTTTTGACGTGATGATGACCGCACGACGGGAATTAACAGACTTTGAACGCGGAATGTTAGTTGGAGCTAACGCATGGGTCATGCCATTTCGGAAATCGTTAGGAATTCAACATTCCCAGATCCACTTGTCAAGAGTGTGCCAAGAGTAGGAAATTTCAGGCATAACATCCCACCATGGACAGCGCAGTGGTCGACAGCTTGCACTTAACGACCGAGACCGGCGACGTCTGCAAAGAGTCGTCAATTCTAACAGACAAGCAACACTGCGTCAAATAACCGCAGAAATCAATTGGGACGTACAAGGGACTTGTCTGTTAGAACTGTGCGGAGAAATTTGGCTTTCTTGGGCTATTCCAGCAGAAGACCGACTCGAGTGCCTTTACTGACAGAACGACATCGCTTGCAGCGACTCTCGTGGGCACGTGAGCATATCGGTTGGCCCCTGGATGAATGGAAAACCGTGGCCTGGTCCGATGAGTCACGATTTCAGTTGGTAAGAGCTGATGGTAGGGTTCGAGTGTGGCGCAGACCCCACGAAGCCATGGACCCAAACTGTCAGCAAGGCACTGTTCAAGCTGGTGGTGGCTCCGTAATGGTGTGGGCTGTTTTTTCATGGCATGGACTTGGTCCTCTGGTGCGACTGGACCGAACATTGACTGGAAATGCTTATGTTCAGCTCCTTGAGATCACTTGCAGCCATTCATGGACTTCATGGACCCAAACAACGATGGGATTTTTATGGATGACAATGCGCCATGCCACCGGGCCACAACTGTTCGCGATTGGTTTGAAGAACATTCTGGACAATTCCAACGAATGATCTGGCCACCTAGATCGCCCGACATGAATCCCATCGAGCATTTATGGGACATCATCGAGAGGTCTGTTCGTGCCCAAAATCCTGCACCATCAACGCTTTCACAATTATGGACGTCTATCGAGACAGTATGGCTCAATATTCCTGCAGAAGACTTCCAACGACTTGTTGAGTCCATGCCACGTCGAGTTGCTGCACTTCGCCGGACGAAAGGAGGGCCGACACGATATTAAGAGGTATCCCATGACTTTTGTCACTTAAATTTCACTGAAGTTTAAAAAATCTTTATCTTATTGGCTCTAAGTTGATTAATTTTTGTTAGTAGGAGACTTGTAAGCATCCTGCATTTAGTACAACTTGATTTAAAGATTGACTTTAATGTGGTATCAACTTACATCTTTGTATTTCTGAAAAGTTTAGAGAATTAGCTAATTTTCCGTACGACATAGCACGTAATGAGAGCTTTTCAGTCAAACACTATTTTCATTTTATATTTTATGTAAATATTTTGTTAAATTAGCTTACAGATCTTCTTAAATTTATTATAATTTTAGGCTCCTTTTGCTCATGGAATATGGAAAATTATTTAAAGTTACTATAAAAATTAATTCTATAGTAACATTAACATATGCATTTTATAATAATTATTGTAATTTACGTTTATCTTTTCTCTCTCTCTATGATATAATTCATCATAATTCATATAATATAATTCATCGGTAACTGAGGAATGTCATCCCTGGATTTGGATATACATGCACAGCAAATGTGGATTGATTCATGATTTCAAAATGTACGTCAATGGTATCTAATGATCATCCACCGCAAAGTGATAGCATTTATCAATCAATCAATCGTCTCTGATGATTATACGTCATATCTAATGATCGTAAAGTGGTAATAATATTATTTTATTTGTAAAAAAAAAGATTTACAATGAGGTAATATCATAACCGAAGTTACACTAATCGAAGTTCACCTTTTCTTTAGTGCAACTGTAAATGAGGAATGCCATCTTTGAATATCTATACACAGAAAGTGTGGATTATGATCTCATCATGATCATAATCCACATTTGCTTGTGTATGGATATTCAAGAATGACATTCATGATGATAACGTCAAGGATTCAAGGATGACATCAGGCCATGATTTCAGAATGTAGATCTAATGATGATGCATCATAAAGTGATAATATTTAATGATTTTATTGGTATAAAAAAGATTTATAATGTTGTAATATCACTCCTGAAGTTAAACTAAGCGAAGTTCACCTTCTTCCTTAGTGCATGTGTAAATGATGAATATCCTTACACAGCAAATACGGTTTAACTCATTATTTCAGAATGCAGGTCAACCATATTTGATGATGATGCATCATAAAGTGATAATATTTATCAATCAATCATATCATGGTTAATCGTATCTAATGATCATAAAGTGGTAATATTTAAGGATTTTATTGGTATAACAATTATTTCCAATGATGCATAATAATATTATAACTTAAGTTACACTAAGCAATGTTCACTTTTTCTATTAGTGCTGCTGCAAATGATGAATGTCATCCTTGAATATTCATACGCGTCAAATCTGGATTAATTCATGATTTTAGAATGCAGATTACTTAATGATGATGCATCATAAAGTGATAAAGTTGAATGATTTTATTGGTATAAACATTATCACTTTATGATGTTTACCTTTTCGTTAGTGTAGCTGTACATTATGACTGTCATCCTTGAATATCCATACTCAGCAAATGTTTGTTAACTCAGGATTTCGGAATGTAGGTCAATCATATCTGATGATGTTGCATCATAAAGTGACAATATTTAATGATTTTATTGATATAAAGAAGATTTATAATGATCATGACTTAAGTTACACTAAGCGAAGTTCACCTCTTCTTGAGAGTGCAGCTGCAAATGATGAATGTTGGTGGCACGACCGTCCTTTCTCCCAACTTTATTTGATGGCATCCATGTCCTTGTGATGCAGTCCAGTCCTTTTAAGTGGTGCGGGGAGTTCTTCCTCTGGAATCGTCATTAAAATCATTCGCTCGAACTCATCCCCGCCCCTATTTCGCGGAATGCTGCGAAAGAGGGTGGTAAGGTCGAATACACCCCCTCTCGTTTAGGGGCATTAAGAGATCGATTCTCATCCTTATCTGGTTTCGTGGATTGTATCCTGTACATGAAGTTGATGAGCGTTTTATCGATGCTTTCGTTCCTATTCTGGACTTAAGTCATAGATTAAAATCGACTTATCGTTGCAGACGAAATGTGGTAATTAATAAGTGAAAGAATCTATTAATTTTCACTAAGTCATCTGAATAAACTTGCTTATAATATTTTATTCAGAACATGATGGCCAAGTGACTAGCGCTTTGCCGCTCGGTGCCACAGGTTTCGGGTTCGACTCCCGGCGTTGCCATGGATATTTGTAATGGTTCGTATTCCACTTTAAACCGTAGATCCTGGTCTAATATGACTGTAGAGCATTGGGCGTAAGGCTGAAAACTTTACCCCATAAAAACAAAATATCTCCTGTCTAGAAATCTTCCAGTAGACAGAAGGCTTTGGTCTACTATGGGGCTGTTGCGCCACTGATGATGATGATGGTGATGATGCTAATAATTTATTCAACCGAGAAATGTAGGGTTAATATTAACAAAAATTATAATATTCATTGTAAAGAGATAATTACTAACCACTCATTAGATCAAGGCGTTTATTTGTTTATAAATAAGATACTTTTTCCAATAGATTCTTTTCCATTTTCTTTCCGTAGCTTCCTTTCCTTTTACCATTTAGTTAATTATTATGAAGTTGTATGGACATTACTTTTTTTTTTTTTTTTTTTTTTTAATAAAGAATACTTATGAAAGAATTTTATGCATAATATGAGAATTTCCAGTAATTAATTGTTGGAATTCTAAATAAGACCGAAATATAAATACCGAAATTTAAGTTTTTCAACCAAGCGAAATTTTATTTAACCAATATATATATATATATATATATATATAATATATATATATATATATATATATATATATATATATATATATATAATCATTTGTGACAATTGTCTAAATGTTTGCCAGGAGCATTAGAACAAAAAAAAAAAAATATCATTTGTTGTTGTTTCTTATCTCACTTAGTAGACAGATGCATATCGACTAAGTCCATGAATCCATGTGCTGTCATGGAAGGAGGGTCATGGCTCCGTGACGCTGACTTTTTACGGGTAGAGTTGTCAGCCTTAACCCAACAGTCATATTAGACGGGGACCTACGGCTTAAAGTGGATTCCGAACCATTACACACATCCATGTCATCGCCAGAACTCGAACCCAAAACCTATGGCACTGATCACCAGATCGCTAATCACGGGACGTAAAGGCCCTATCTTTTATTTATTTAAAAATATGTAACATTATCTGGATATCTTTGTATATAAAAAGATACAATGAAAGATATTAAGATACAATGAAAACTCAACAAACTAAGTTTTTCAGAACTTTTTTTAATTGAAGTATCTGATTAAAAAATTTAATAATTTTTAAAAGTTCTATACTTAATAGTTGTTCTACAGTTGTCCGGGAGTGAAATTTCATATAAACAAAGCACTCAGAGAAACGCTTGATTAAACAGATATAATAAGGGTTGGCAAAATAAAAATGGCGACTATTATATTTGTTTTCCCTACCTATATATTATTACGAAATATCACATAACTCTTAAGAAAAAGAAGAAAAAAAAAAAACATTTGGTATTTAATAAGAACAAACTCTATAAAAACAAAATTAAAAATGTCATTTCGAATTGATTTTTTATTTAATATTTTATTACTAAGGCTCAACAATTTCTTATATTATTGTGATTGCTGAAAAGCTCAATTAGCGTACTTTTTAATCCAGGGAATTATTTCCCTAAGCACACTTTATCCAAAAGTGGATTTTATCCCCATTCAAATAGCTTTTTAACAAAAAAAGGGAAATGCGAATCTCAGTAGGCAGTAACGGATCTTGTGCAACTGTTTTTAATATTACTTTATTCCCAAATTCCCTACTTTTGGATTTATTTCCCTACGCAGCTTAAAAGATACCATCTTTGTTTTCTGTGTGAACTACTTCTAAAAGCTTTCAATTAAAACTTCTTTTTTTCCCTCTCGATGGGGGAAAAAAAGCCATTAAGAGCACCAAATCCGGCGGGACTGATTAAAAAATCACCTGCGCTTCCACCGATAATCCGGCATTAAAAGTGGCCGGACTTGAAAACAAAGGGAAAAAGGCGCTGATTGCTGCAATTAACCGCCTAATCCTTCTATTTCGCTCGGTTTAATTTTTTTCCCTTTAAATTTCGGGGCATTAAATAAAGTTGACCGGGGGAAAAAAAGTAGGGAATTCCCTCGATTTCCGGGAAAATCGCCAATTCCTAAAAAATTGTAAAAGGAAAGACATTAACCCAAATTGCCGGACCGCCTCTTTTAGCCATTAGGTGACGCGTCATTTGTCACATTCTTTTTCCCGGACAGGAAAAAAAAAAAACTGGAGATGGTTTGAAAGAAAAGTGCCGGATTTACCTGGATCGTAAGCATTATAACTGCTGTAGAGAGAAAAAAAAAAAAAAAAAAGAGGAAAAGCGTTCCAGTTTTATTTTTATTTTCTGTCTTTTTTGAAGTAGTTAGTTTCGTTTCCCTGAAACTGGATATTCTTTCTTGACTATTCCATTCCGATTTTTGATGCAAGATTTTAAGGTGTGAATAGCAAGGGCAATTTCCGGAAAATTGCTGTGTCTGGATAATATCCCCCTGATCTTTAAGCTCTTTTAATAAGTTTTCTTTTGAATTTCTTCAACTTTTTATTGCACAATTCGTCTTATAGACAGTTTGGATATTAAGATGTGTTTTTTATGAATGTCCTTATAAGTCGGGCATGTTTTTTATGGGACTTTGTTCCAGGGCTAAATGGACTAAAAGAATTTTACTTATACGATTTTAAGGATTTAATAACCCGCATGAAATTCAGACAGTTTGGATTTAAATTGATGAATGAGGGTTGAAAAAATATGTATTTTAAGTTTTTGTTGCCATATTCGATTTTTTAAGATAAAAATTGTGTTGAATTTCCAAAGTGCTAAAAACTTTATTTGGGGTCTGATGGCCGAGCGACTAGCGCTCTGGTTCCATTAGTTGGTTGGCGGCTCAAGCATACAGGGGAGGGGGGGGGATTTTAATGACATCGTGCGCAGTTTGAGTGCTGGAGGACTGAGGTACGAATCCAATAGCTGCATTGTTGTAATCACTGCTTTCAGAAATGAGGAGATTCGATAGCTATTGCGCAATATGTGTAAAATACTTCCTCGCATCGGTAATCGAACTTTCTGGTTTGTTTTTTTCCACACAACACGCAAATGCGGGGCAGTTACCCTTAAATATCCTTCCCCTGGAAAGTACTGTTCTCCTTTTCAGCACTCATCGGGGAGTTATACACATGAAGTTCGCCCATGTTCCACGCCCTCATTTTTAGCTGCCAGAGGGCCTAGGTATTTATGGGGGTAAGGTGTGAAAAAAAGAAATGAAAGGTCCGTCAGTAATAAGAGCTTCAGGTAATAAAACATTCTTATTAAACATATTCGAGAAAAAATATTTCTAAGGAAGATGGGGAAGGGGGAAAAAATAAGGTAATCCGTAATTTTTGTCTCCCATTCGTATTTCGTTATTTTTACCACGCATCATTACGGATATACTAATACTTGACATAGCAATAGTCTCTGGTATGAACATCAGATATCTCACATCGATAATCATGCTGCCAGCTGTGTTTTCTTGAATTGCTCCAACACAATTTGCAAATGCAAGTAGCTATCCCGTCATCTCTCATTGGTGGGTTGTTCATTTCAAAATTCACCCAAAACCTTTCTGTAGAATTGTTGTGGACCAATAGTTGTGCTAGTCCTAATGAATTTTAGGACACTCTATATAAGTGAAACGCAAAATCCTTTGAAGTACAAAAGAAACAGTTCTGTTTTAGAAACAAATATAAACTTTTGAGTAAATTTGCTAGACCACCTAACTAATTTTTCGTACTTTAGGAAACAGGGTGATAATTCTACATTTAAAACTTTTCTGTATAATGTACCAATAGTTGTTATTCCTAAAGTTTTGGCTAATGATGTTTAATTGTTTCTGATGTACCATGAGAACATTCATAACTTCTCTAAAACGAATGAATGTTTCCTTTGCGTTATTATCATTTAATTATTCCAGAGAAGAGATTATGTAGAATTTTTAAGTTAATTTGTTAAATAATTTCCTGCATTCGCAATGTTGTTGTTTTTAACTACTTTTTGAACTCTGATTTCTCAGTATTGGATTCAATGCACGATTTCCTTTCAACATGTACCAAGAGATCATTTTTCACCCTGCTCTCATTTCGATTGAAATTCCAAGTTTTGCGGAGTAATTCTCTCCTTCAGAAAACTGATGATCAGCCACTGTGAATAAATACCACCGGATAACCTTCGGTACATCTTTCCTTAAGTAATACTTCGAGAGACGTATATTAACAAACAAGGTGGTTAAAAAAATAAAAGTAAAAAACCAGGAAGATCTCCAGGCGGTTTAACGACATTTTTATCTATGTCTTCCACCCTTTTATTTGTTTGCTTAGGATTAAAATAATATGATATTAACAAATATAAAAGTTTGAGTAAATTTGCTAGACTGCAGAACTTACTTATCGTACTTTAAAAAATATAATGATAATTCTGCATTTAAAACATTTCTGTAGAATCTACCAATAGTTATGCTATTCCTAATTATAACTATTCCTATTGAATTTTAGAACACATTTAAATGAAACATAAATAGAGTGCTTTAAAAGAGAGAATTATTCTAAAAAAGAAAAAAAGTGCTGTTTTAGAAACAAATATAATACTTTTGAAGATAGATTTGCTAGACTGCCTAGCTAATTTTTTCGTTCTTTAAAATACGGAATGATATTTTTAAATTTAAAACTTCTCTGTAGAATGTACCGATAGTTATGCTGTTTCTGAAGTTTTGGCTAATGATGTTTAATTATTATAGAACATTCTTAACTTTCCTGAAACGAATCTATACTTTATGTTCCCTGTCTCCTTTGCGCTATTATTCTAGAAAAGAGACTACAGCCATGTAGAATTTGTTAAATCATTTCCTGCATTCGCAATGTTGCAGTTTTTACTACTTTTTGAACTATGGATTTCTTCAGTATTGGATTCAGTGCACGATCTCTTTTCACGTACCAACTCTCCCCTTTCGCCACCATGGTTCGGTATCATTTTTCACCCTGCTCTCATTTCGATTGAAATTCCAGTTTTCTTCAGAAAACTGATGATCAGCCACTGTGAATAAATACCACCGGATAACCTTCGCCTTAAGTAATATTTTCGAGAGACGTATATTAACAAACAAGGTGGATACAAAATAAAAATAAAAAAACCACCAGGAAGATCTCCAAGGCGGTTTAACGATATTTTTTATGTATGTCTTCCACCCTTTTATTTGTTTGCTTGGGATTAAAAGAATAGGAACTGTAATCTTGGCCGCTCGCAGACCATTAATCCAGCCGGGAAAATGACAGACCATTTTCTTAGAGGGGATTTATTTATTTATTGTTCCCGTTTTTCCCGTTTCCGGGGTCGGTCACAGGTTACGCTCTCGCGTGGGAGTCCCGCCAGATGGCCACCAGAGGGATCGCGTTTCTTGTGGTGGAAGTTTTGGGGCCATCCGAAAAAGAATGTTCTTCTTTTCTTTTATTTTTAATTCCTTAAAGAAGCTTATCTCTATGATAGATGGGAATGCAGTTCTTATTAAAGACCAGTGGCTGCTCTATAAGACAAATAGATGGATGTGTTTTGATGTTTGTTTATTTTTACGATATATATGAACCAAAAGGTCTGCCCTAAAATTGATTTTAAAGATGGAACTCTCGATTTTTTGCAAAGTATATATAATGTATTAAATGACAGTTTACCATTCAGTTTTAAATTTACGTGCAGAGGTCTATTGAATTTTAAGCGACTCAAGTTATTTTTTTTTTTTTAACCAATACATTGAATCTGAAAGAATTTTTTTATTTTTCTTTAATGCAGTTCTGCTGTCTTAAATATAAATTATTTTTGTTGGGGCTACCTATGACTGTATTGGAACTCAATCCATGCAAATTTGGTCACTTACCGTAGATACAAAAAGAACATATAAAAATCAAGATTACAAAGGAAAAGACCAGATATTCTTAACAAAAATGACCAAAAAGGCCTTTAAAAACAAGTTTAGTGTTGTAAGGATAAAAATTAAAAAAAATAGAAGCATCCTAATAAAAGTCCATGTGATCAGGACATGTTTTCTCTGGCCCTCCAGTGAAGAGCACGCAAATCATCATTCTGTTGTCAGTTAGATCCCAGTCCCAGGCGAACGAGTAGGTAAGACTTATTCATTTTCTCTGTCTTACATAGAGCACATATATATCAGAGTTCAGAATATTTATTTCGGCTAAATGTTCAGTCAGGCAGTCCTGTCCAGTCCTTAATCTAAAGTTGGCAACAGCCTCTTTGAAAGTTTTTCCACTCAATTTTTTCTAATAATCCCAGACTTTTCTTTTTGGTGTTAGATAATAATTCACTGATATACGATGACTTAATCATGTCCCGTATAGTTCTCCTAAAAGAGTCGAGAGGGATAGGGCACCGTCCAGGAATTTCTTGTGTTGCTTTTAATATCAATACATTAAAATTCTTTATTTAATTTTGAGTTTGTTTCTCCTCTTACCCTACGTGTGAGGACAAGATGTTATCTTATTATAACGTTCGTGACGTCCACAGAAAATAAACAATTAAAAGAGAGCGTTAATTATCTTTTTCTTCACAATAAGTGTTAACTCATGTAAATAATTTTTCCTGTGATAAATCAGTCAAAAAGATAAAAGTTATTAATGAATTATTAACTAATTTACGAACTAGTGTTCTCCAGTATGTTATACTCGTACTTGGTATAGATTACTGGCTTCTTCAATTGAAAAAGTTAAATGCAAGAGTTGATTGACACCTTTTGGCTCCTTAAGGGACATTTGGAGGGAAAGAAATTAATAAAAGATCTTCTCGGTAATTCATAATAGTATATCTAGCTGTAATAATAATTATTAAGCGCAAAATTTACTAATGCAAAATAATATGTACCGTAAACAAAATGGCAAATAAAAAAAAATGTTGTACGCACTATGTTTATTTAGTTCTTTTAGTTTATAAGTTATTTAAATTATGAATATGTGAAAAAAATTAATAAAAAAGAATCTTAAAAAGTGCAGAAAAAAATTAAAAAAAAAAAAAAAAAAAAATGCTGGAAAAGTTTAGAAAGGGAATGTAAAAAAATGCAGTTTGATATTCTGACAGAGCGCAACATTATTTATTATAACATATTTTAAACCCATTTATTTTTCTAATGTAAATAAATTGCCAAGAAAATAATAAATAAATAGCTGATAAATACTTATAAATTTCTGATTTAAATTTTTAGAATTTCATATTGGGGCCACATTTGTAACAGTGCTGATGTGGCCAGCCCCAGTTTTAATGAAACCAAGAAGTGGAAATTTCTCAGAAACGCGTTATTTTATCCGGCTGAACCCAACAGCTTATTCTGATGTGTCAAGGTCAGAGCGTGTGTTAATCATTCCAAAGAATTTCTGCTAAATGTCGTGTCGTTTACGAACGCAACCCCTTATTTCGCAACGAGAAATTCTGCGTCACCAGACATTCGCTCCATTTAGTTGCTGCCTGCAGAAACCCGAACGGGAATCCCGACCACCCCTTTCTGTCCTTTAATTACTCGGCAAGAAAATCGTATCGATTTTGGTAGGGGGGGGACCAAGGAGGGTCCATTTATCAGGTTGGCAAACATTCTGGAAAACCCCTTTCCTCCGCACTTTTCGAACGAGAGCCCACTCAGCACAACGAGAGAAAGCGAAGGACCCCTTTTGAAATATAAATGAAACTCGAGGAGTGATGACTCTGGAGAACCTTTAGGGGGTAGAAGCAGGGGTTGGAATGGAACAACAGACGACATCGCCCCAAGATGGACGATGGCACCAGGAGTTTTGGGATTTGTAGATACATTATTGAGATGGTTTGTTGCGATGCTTAATTAGCTTTGTGGAGTTTGCTTTTACTTGGATTGATCTATGCGTCCCTATCTATCTTTGCGATTGAGATGAATACTTCTGTGCGGAGGGATGTCCCGGCCTGATCTGTTTACAATGCTGATTTAATTATGTTGCTTTCGCTGATGAGGCGGAAGTTCTAAAAGCCGCCAGCCTCTCTGTTCTAATCCAAAGTGATCGTTGTATATGTGTGGTTGTTTCTGAGAAATGACCAAATTGATTAAACGATGGTAGACTTATCATTGCATTGTATGCACCACGACAAATAAATAAAAGTGTCATTATTTTATTAATTTTTATCTTTAAGCGTCTTTAAAACATTGTATATATGTAACGTTTTAAGTTGCTGAAATGATAAATTTTTTAAAACAGTGCGCATATGTCAATTCGTTTGGACTACGGCTCTGAAACTTGGACTTTGGCAAGATCTGATGAGGCCCATTTGAGTATATTGAGCGGAGGATTTTAAGGACTATTCTTGGAGGTGTTAAAGAAAGTGATTGTTGGTAGAACGCAGGAATGTATCAATGCTGTAAAGACCCAGATATTATAAAATTTATTAAGATCAATAGATTAAACTGGGCTGCTCATGCATTTAGAATGAATGCCTTAAACCCTGTAAAAAGGCAAAGCCGCAGGGACAGAGAGGAAGAGGACGATTCAAGTTGCAATGGCAGTTCAAAAGGATTTTGCTGTACTGAAGGTTAAAAATGGGAGGACCATTGCCACCCAGAGGAATGCATGGACATCTATTCTAAGGAAAGTCTTGGCCCACTCTGGGTTGTCGTGCTACTGATGATGATAATGATGCAGAAGCCTATGTTATCACTGTTGGTGTTGTTTCTAAAGTTCTATGTCTATTCCTTAAACTAAAGTTATATCATAATTCACGTAGAAAATTAAACATAATTGTTATTCATAATTTCTTTTTTTCATTAATTGCTTCATGAATCCAATCATAATTAAATCAGAAGGAAAAATACAAGTTAAATCAAGTATATTTGATAACATGTAATGGGGCCAATCAGACCTAAAAATGAAATTTAAGGAGGAAAAAAAATATCTCGTATTTCTTTTCGTTTTTGCTGGCTGTGTGTCTATTAGCAGATTTCGAGACAGATACTTTCTTTCTACGGTGTAGGATTGCCAACCGTACGCCCAATGTTTTACAATCGTATTAGACTGGAACATACGGTTTAAAGTGGATTCCGAATCCCTACAAACACCCATAGCACAGCCGGAACTAGGAACACAAAATCGCCGGAACACCAAGCAGCGCCAGAACGCTAATAACTCGGCCATTTATAATATATATATTGCGAAAGATATAGCTTTCACACACTAATGGGTCGATGTCTGTCTTTTGATGAGTGGACGGCCCCTCCTGTTGTCGCGAGGGTTTCACACTTTTGATGAGATAAAAGATCTAAATCCCGAAGGGTTTTCTCGCGATCTGAAGGGTCCGAACCGACAGACAGTCACGCGGGGCAATCTTTCAGTTTCAATTGCTGGGCATGACTCGAAATCGCAGAAGAGCTTCCCCCTTTTGTTCCCGCTAATCAGATTTGGCGATGAAGAAGAAGCAACCGCTGCTCTCCCAAAGAGCGAAACGGAAACTCCACTTCTTTTTTTTTTGTAAATAAAGGCTGTCATGTTGAATTTGTAACAATACGATATATTTATATATAAGTAAAAATAAGCATGGATTTTAATAGTAGAAAAAAATTAATCGTATGGAAAGGGGAAGTTTAAAAGAACTACATGAATTAATTGTAGTCCGAGAAGATATTGGGTGGAAAGTTTGGCAAGTCGCCAAATCATACGGATTCAAACATGGCTTTGTAATAAGATACAAAGGTCAGTTTGGAGCAGCTAACTACAACTACAATAAAAATAGTTTAACTAATTCCATGGCACTACAGTCCATGTTTGGACCATGGCCGTTTGTCTACTGGCATGAGGTGTTTTCTTTTTACGGGATATGGGTGTCAGCCCAATGCTCTACGAGTCAGATTAGGTCATGGCCGAGTGCCTAGCGCTCTAGCGCTCGGTGTCACATGTTTCAGGTTCGAGTCCCCGGCGGTGCCATGGATGTTTGTAGTGTTTCAGAATCCACCTTAAACCGTAGGTCATCGGTCTAATATGACAGTTGAACATCACGGAGCCCAGTCAGACTTCGCGCCTACGTCATTCCCAAATTGTGTAAGGGCAATTCAGCTCTAGGCACAGGTAGTGTGGTGTAGTAGTTGTAGTCAAATTAGATCGAGATCTGCGGTTTAAAGGGGAAAATGTGTTGATAATTTTTATTTTATTTATGAAACGTTTTTGTAATTATGTGTTACATCTGAAATTAATAACTGTGTTAAAATTTTAAATATTTGCTAACTTCTGGCTTTGAATACTTTAATATTAAATTAAAAAATGAAATATAATGGTACAGTTAACATATTAATATGTATACTTATTTCCCAGATTTCTAAAATAAACTGATTAAAATTAAATTAACTATCCATCAAAAATCCGCCAATTGGCCATCGTATATAAAAAAAAAACTCGCCAATTGGCCTTCGTTCAATATTTTGAACATTACGTTTTTTTAGAAATCCCAATGGTTCATTGATAGATACAGATATGAACCGACATCACATTTGATGTAACTCGGATATGGAGCTGTTAATGATAAATGACGCTTCCTTTGCTTTCACAGTAAATGCAAATCTTTGTGAGTCCCAGTCAAAGCCTGTGTTCCTATAGGACTCATTGGCCACAATGGTTGAAGCGGATCGTTAGGTTGATGCGCTGTTGTCACTTGCTGCGAGAATAAATGGCGTGTTTGCATTTGAATGAGTCCAATGGAGGCGATTCAATGGTTCCAACGCTCCATTGCCATTAAATCGTGAATAACTTTGTTTTGTAACATTATCTTCCTTGATGCTTCTTCAATTCGAAGTTGTTTTTGTTGCTGAAGATATTAGACACCCAGTTTTTATAGATTGGTTTGTAACAGAAATAATGAATTGCGATTCATCTTACTGCTATTCTTTAATTTAATGATTTGGAGCTGGCTGTTCAGTTGTAAAACTAATACAAACTGCAGTTGTAAAACTATTACAAATTTTTTTTTTTTTGTTAGACACGGGTTTCATTTTCCATATATGAACACACAAGACAGAAATATCAGTTACATTTTATATCTCTATATGGCTCCTTGGCATTCACCACTACACCTTAACTGCAACATTCTGTCACACGCTGACTAGAGCGCTCTCCAATTCAATTATACGGGACAACTAATCTAAGTGAAAGGGGCTTGACGTCAACCTTTTTGCTCGGTAACAAAAATATTCTCGAAACTTCTGTGGGCGTCTAAGCAATAACTCACAACTCAGTTCCTCAAAGCCTGCTCACCTACGCATGATAGCGCTACTCCTGTTAGTACAACATCGATTACATAACCCTGTGTAACAGTTGGCTTACAGACTCTCACCCGAGTGGAAATATATTTCGCTCATCCAGCGCATTCCTGAATATCTTTATTTTCGTCTTATTCGTGGATTCCTACGAATCTGTAATTATGTCTTTAAATGTGTGTGGTGTTTGTGCATGTGTAAATAAAGCTGTGTGTTCTCAAACCTGTGTCTTAGTGTCTACCCAACAACGCCCAATTCCAATCCTGAGCTGCTCCAATCCGCAACACTACAAACTTTAATTTCCCTTTTAAGGTTTTGAATTTTCTATTATTTACTCTGGTTTATAAAACTGTGTAAGATTACAATTATGTAATATATTCTAATTTCATGATTACGTTAATTAAAATTGTTCATTAGTTTTGTCACCTAAAATTGTTATGAATCTTCGTAGATTTCGGTGCATTTGTGAACAAACAAAAAACAAAAATAATGAACAGTTGAGGAAGGCAGTTGTGGTTGCATTTTTAAAGTATTAGAAATCTAGGTGCTTAAGATGATTTAGTAAACCGGACGAAAACACATTGAGTTTTAAAAAAAATATTTTAAAACACATTGAATTTTAAAAAAAATATTTTATAAGAAAAGAAAATGGCATTTCTTGTAGCCATAAACAAAAAAAAAAAAAAAAAGAAGATTAATATAAATAATTAAGCGAATTCAATAAGCAGTTCATAAAATGACTGAGTTTTGAACCGTTCATTTTTTTTTTATTAGGATTAGCTACAAAGTGGAATTAAAAGTTGTTTCCCTCTGTTTAATATAATAAAGCTTCAGCTCATTAAGAAAAAAGTTAAGCACATCTAACAATCCATTTGAAGAGAGTCGTGCTATCTGCCCCGCAGTTGACAGCCACCGGCGAAATGACTCAAAGCTGAAATTAATAGTGCGATAAATCATGTGGAACTCCGTTGTGTGCAGTCCCGACATTCGGCACTGGAGCCAATCTATATATTATCGGAAAGCACGGGATAAAAAGAAGTCCCTGACAAATAGCAGCTCCCCGCGTAGGGTTCCGGAAAGGGAAAAATCGCACTCAGTTGCGCGAAGGAGGGAAAAACAGAAAAAAGTGGAATTGTCAAGTTGGATAAGTAACTCATCGATTTGGATTCCAAAAAAGCCGGTAAAGATCTGTTTGGACGAAATGCTATCATTTAAGAAATATACATTGCTTAAATATTGTTACAATATGCATATACCAATAACATGTTATTGTTTGTTATATATGCCGCAGAATTCATCATTAATTGAATAAAATTATTTCTGATGGAGATTAACAGACATGTGAAAGAAAAAAAAATTAATTTATGAGGTGTCTTTAAGCTCCATCCATAACTCTGATCTGATGTCACAATTTTAGCACGGCAAAAAAAAAAAAAGGTAACTTAGACAAATCATTGCTATAAACAGAAACATATATCCAACGCGCGTTCTCCTAATTATATCACTTTAACTGTAGGTCTCGGTCTTTTTTAACCGTGTGCACAAGATGATTGTAGAGCGACAAACCAAACCTAATTATATGTTATGTATGTAATATAGCTATATGTGTCATAGTCACAAAACAAATCGAGACAAATCACAAATCAAAAAGATTCATAGTCGCAAATCATCATTGCACTATCATCATGCTTCGGCACAATCTATCATCGTGCTTCTGCGATCATTGTGCTATCATCATGCTTCTGCACAATCCACCATCATGCATCTGCGATCATTGTGTTAACATCATGCTTATGCACAATTCATTATCATGCTTCTGCGATCGTTGTATTATCATCATGCTTCTGCGATCATTGGGCTCTCATCATGCTTCTGCGATCTTTGGGCTATCATCATGCTTCTGCGATCATTGGGCTATCATCATGCTTCTGCGATCATTGTACCGTCACCATGCTTCTGCGATCATTGTGCTATCATCATGCTTCTGCGATCATTGTACCATCATCATGCTTCTGCGATCATTGTGCTATCACCATGCTTCTGCGATCATTGGGCTATCATCATGCTTCTGCTATCATTGTACCATCAGCATGCTTCTGCGATCATTGTGCTATCAGCATGCTTCTGCGATCATTGTACCATCATAATGCTTGTGCGATCATTAGACCATCATCATGCTTCTGCGATCATTGTGCTATCATCATGCTTGTGCGATCATTAGACCATTATCATGCTTCTGCGAACATTGTACCATCATCATGCTTGTGCGATCATTAGACCATCATCATGCTTCTGCGATCATTGTGCTATCATCATGCTTCTGCAGCAGGCTGGCCTACAATTAAAATTACAAGAGTTGATTATACAGTCCGAAACTTCAATGCCCTAAAATTGCTATATCAGTTTTAAAGGAAATAAATACAATACAATATATAGATTTATATTATTTATTTAAAAAAAACCTCAACTATGATCGCAGAAAAATCTTGCGATAAGAGAGAGCTGCAGCATAAATCTTGGACAAATTTTATAAGAATATTCAAATTAAAACTCCCAGAAAGCCATAGATATTCATATATTTGTATGTTCCTTAGATAAGCCATTCTATATATGACAAATTACCCGGTGTTTTAATTTTATAAAGAGTCAAATAAATCTCAGTTTCTTCTGACTAGCCGCCATCGTCAAAAAATGTCCGTCTAAAATTAGTTTTTTCTAACTCAATGGTATGAACAACAAGTTGGATATGAAGTACAGACTTAGTTAGAAAAATCCTTTACAGCAACAGCAGAAGCGGTATTTCATCCTTAATTGCACTTAATCTCAAACAGGTTGCATTATATTTATTGAAGTACACTGAACAAATTCTGTTTAATTGAATGTATATTTAATCCAACAGTTTGAAGAAGAAGAAGAAGAAGGAGAGTTTGAGCAGCAGCTATTCCCACTTGGGTTACACACTTTAATTAATTAGTGCATCATTTTCTAATTCTTTTATCACCATGAAGCGCTTTCATGTTTATGGGTAGATGGAATCTCTGACAGTCAATTTCTCCTAATTAAGTGTTGAATTGGGATTTAATGAAATGATTAATTCTCTACAGAAAATAGACAACACAACGCGAGCCAATTACTACAGTAAGCTGATCTTTCAACACATTTTATCTTTTATTTAATTAATTAATCATTAATTCTGATGAAATTCTTTCCTTTAATCACATTCTTGAAACAGAGAAATCTTTTACTTCTTCAGGGATTCTTGTGACGTTTTATTTCTTTTGAAGTTTTCTGACTTATTTAATGAGATCTGTGTGTTAATTTGTAATTTATTTAATGATACAGTATGACATAATATTTTTTGATGTCTTAGAATTCAAAAATATTATTTCAGTTCTTTTATTTAAAACTGAATTCATTTTACTTTGAAATATTACAGCTTTGTGAGTTAAAAATGAGAGGAAATTATCGTCAATGTTGTGAAACATAATTTGGCTGTCATTCGTCACCATTTAAATGCATGTCTGTATAAAATAAAAAAATAGTTTTATGTGTTGTTAATTATCAACTAATCTTACCAGTAAGTTATTAATTTAATACGTTTATTATTTTAATTTTTTTTTTTTAAAAATGTGTTTTATAAATAATTACAGTTACTGACTACTTAAACATCACTAAAAAGATAATGCAGTGATTTGTATTGACTTCATAATGATAATTTTGTAAGAAGTACGATTTCGACTTAAAAGTTTTGAATTTTTTGTTTTTTTTTCTATCATCATGCTTCTATACAATCCGTCATCATGCTTCTGCGATCATTGTGCTATCATCATGCTTCTATACAATCCAGCATCATGCTTATGCTGTTATTGTTCTATCATCATGCTTTGACACAATATATGATCATGCTTCTGCGACTGGCTGGCCGGTCGAAGTAAAGTTACTGTACAAAAATAAGTTGGCAGTACTGTAAGCTGGCCTGTACAAAAGTAAAATTGCAAGAGATGATTATGCAGTCCAACATTCAAGACATTGAAGCTGGTGATAGCTAGTCTAAAGCTGGTATAGCGGGTTTAAAGGAAATAAATACAATAGAAAATATAACAAAATTATATTATTTATTTAAAAAAAAAAAAACAACTCAACTATCAGAGCAGCAGCATAAACATTGGACAAATTTATTACGAGAATATTCACATTAACCGGTGTATCAAGAGTCAAATAAGTCTCAGTTTCTTCTGACTGGCCGCCATTATCTAAAAATGTCCGTGTAAAAATTGTCTAAAATTAGACGGTTATAAAATTAGACGATTACAAAATTAGACGTCTTAGAAAAACCCTTTACGGCAACAGCAGAAGCGGTATTTCATCCTTAATTGCACTTAATCTCAAACAGGTTGCATTATATTTATTGGAGGACACTGAACAAATTCTGTTTAATTGAATGTATATTTAATCCAACAGTTTTGAAGAAGAAGAGTTTGAGCAACAGCTATTCCCACTTGGGTTACACACTTTAATTAATTAGTGCATCATTTTCTAATTCTTTTATCACCATGAAGCGCTTTCATGTTTATGGGTAGACGGAATCTCTGACAGTCAATTTCTCCTAATTAAGTGTTGAATTGGGATTTAATGAAATGATTAATTCTCTACAGAAAATAGACAACACAACGCGAGCCAATTACTACAGTAAGCTGATCTTTCAAAACATTTTATCTTTTATTTAATTAATTAATCATTAATTCTGTTGAAATTCTTTCCTTTAATCACATTTCTTGAAACAGAGAAATCTTTTACTTCTTCAGGGATTCTTGTGACATTTTATTTCTTTTGAAGTTTTCTGACTTATTTAATGAGATCTGTGTGTTAATTTGTAATTCATTTAATGATATAGTATGAAATAATATTTTTGATGTCTTATAAATCAAAAATATTATTTAAGTTCTTTTATTTAAAACTGAATTCATTTTACTTTGAAATATTACAGCTTTGTCAGATAAAATGAATGAGAGGAAATTATCATCATTGTTGTGAAACATGATTTGGCTGGCGTTCGTTACTAATTAAATAATCTATATAAACTAAAAAATAATCACTTTTATGTGTTGCTAATTCTCAACTAATCTTGTCAGTAAGATATTAATTTAATACTTTTGTTATTTTATTTTTTAAATGATTTATATAAGTAATTAAAATTTAAAAGACAATCAATGCAGTGCTTCGTATGGATTTCATAATGATGATTTTCTTAGTACTTTGATGAGTACTTTTTTTTGTATGTAGTCTAAGATTTTAATTATGACATAGAAGATATATATTTCTTAAGTTAATTGTTGTTGTCGTGTCCTTCACGGAAGGAGGGAGAGGGGTGCAGCTTCTCTTCTGATGGAGCATCCGTACGTAGAAGTCTGACTTCTGCTCCATAACGCTCTTACAGTCATAAGAGACCGGGACCTACGGCTTAAAGTGGATTCGAACCACTACAAACATTCATGGCACCGCTGGGATATGAACCCGAAACCTGTGGCACCGAGCGCCAGACACTCGGCAATTCAGGTCTCAAATTAATCTTAAGTTAATTAATTCATCTAACTAACGCCTTGTCACTACACATGCGTCCTGATGGCCAACTGGCTATCGCTCTGGCCTTTGGTACCACAGACTTCAGGTTCGAATTCTGGCGATGGCATGGATGTTTGTGAGTGGTTCGGAATCCACGTTAAACTTTAAGTCCCGATCTAATTAGCATAAAGTATGCTCAAAGGACCGTAGAACCACAAACCAAACTAAACCCTAGCGCTACACAGGCCATGGTGGGCTAAGGCCTACTGGTAGATTTCGAGTTAGATGGGGTTTTTTACGCGGTAGGATTATCAGCCCTACGCTTTACAGTCGCATTAGACGGGGGCTACTGTTTAAAGTGGATTCCGAACCACTGCAAACATTCGTGACATCGCCGGGACTCGAACCTAAAATCTACGGCACCTTCTATTGCGTTCTTGAATGAACATTTTTGTTTTGAGTTGTTTGAACAAATATCTTTTGATCGTTATTGAACAAAGGAATTTGCAACAATTCGTACGTTGTTGAAAGAAAACAATACGAACTTCAACAATGCAGTCTCTTGCTGTCAGTTCATGCATTATTAGCAGTAAATAGCTCCGAAAATTATCGAATTACTTTTATTACATTTTTACCTTTTTAAGTTACTCGAATCAGACATGGAAGTCAGACTAAGTGAAACAGCTGAAAAAATTTTGCGCTTTGTGGTGACCATGGTTCCCATCGGAGTGTTGGACTTGGTTTTTACGATGATTTTTGTCTCTGTTCTTAAGATAATTCATACAGGTAACTTTTTAAAAAACTCTACTGAAATGAACTCCTAAACGATTTCTTAAATAACTAATGTAGTGTGTAGTTTGGGAAACTGGATTGTAACTGTGTGTGGTTGAGTTAAGATACTTGTGGCACAGGTTGAAGAACCCTCAGCTTTATTGACACATGCACAAACACCATACACATACAATTAGAAAAATACAATATTTAACACATTTAAAGGCATATAATTATAGATTCGTGGACTTCTAAGCCGAAAACCAGATACTCAACTACGTGCAGGGTACGCGAAATTTACTTCTTCGGATGAGAGTCTATAGACCACTTAATACGCAGGGTTGCACTAAACATTTTCTTGAGATGAGAGACTTTCAAACAAAACGGTTCTCAGTGGGTACTCAAGTTGTGCTGTACTTCCTTTCGGGATGAGATATTATAAACTAAATGTTTTTAAACAGAAGCGCATGGTTGCGCTGTACTTCCTCTCGGGCGAGATTCTCGAGGCCGACTGTTCATTTCTCTTGAACACCACAGGGGACGCTCTAGCCAGTATGTAGGAGGAAGCACAGTTATATCTTTAAATATTTCGAGAATTTTGATATGCAGGAGTACGATTTTCTTTTAATTAAATTATTGTAATTAATAAAAATAATTTGAAATTATAAAATAAAATTATTTATTAAAAATTAGCGTTTTTTTTTTTTAAATTAAATTTAGCGTTATTAAATTAGAGCTTAAATTAGTGTTTGTGAAATTAGCGTTTTTATGCATTAATGCATAAAACGATAACGAATCAAGCAAAAAATTTGCCAGTATACAAATAAAAGTAACTTTTCAGGATAACTTTCTGTGTCCTAACTCAGTTCTTTCAGTCTAAACAAAATCTTTGAACGAATCTAAAATAGATATGTGATTCGTATGATTCCAATAAATTGAATCGACCGAATAAATTTTTTAGAAAATCGGAATTTTTAATACTGAAAAATTAATCCATTTAACGTTTCATAAATATAGTTAATATTTTTCGTATGGATAATTCAAACGCTAATGTTATCAAGCCTAGGTTTCATTCAGAAAGTTACCGATCGAATCTTTAAAAAGAAGGATTCACATTATTTGAACGAACATATTTCGTATCACTTGCATGAATTATATGATTTTGATCCAATACTTAATTCAAAAGCTTCATTACTCCAGTAGCACTCGCGCCCTGATGCCAATTGACTAGCGCTCTGGCCTTTGGTCCCACATGCTTCAGGTTCGAATCCTTGCCGTGACATGACTGTTTTTTAGTGATTCGCAATCCACATTAAACTGTAGGTCCCGGTCTAATTAGCCTAAAGTGTGCATAAAATGACTCGTAAAGCGGCAAACCAAACTATACTAACTAGAACGTTCTTCTATTCAATTATATGAGGAAACTCTTGTAAGTGGAAAGGACTTAATGCCAACCGTTGCTTGGTAACAAAAACACGCTTGAAACTTCTAGGGGCATCTCGGTAATAACTCATCTGCAATAATTCATTACTCAGTTCCTCAAGCCTGTTCACTTACGTATGATAGCGCTTTACCAGCCAGTACAGCGTCGTTCGTTACAGTGTTCGTTGGAAAATATTTATATACCGTTAAGACTCAAACAGGATAAAAATAAAATAAATCAAGGTCCCGGCCTAAAGTGTGCATAAAATGTCCTTAAAGCGACAAATAAAATCCAAATGAAGTAGTTCTCAGTCGAAAATAATTGTAAGGTTTGGTTTGTCACTCTACGATCATTCTATGCACATGAGGAGTAAACAGACCAGGGCCTACAAGTTTAACGTGGATTCTGAACCACTCACAAACATCCATGCCACCGCCAGGATTCGAAGCATGGGATACCAAAAGCCTGGGATACCAAAGGCCAGAGTTGATTTTAAGGGGATGGAACTAACATTTTGTTTATCTGCAGCGTGGATGCTAGTCGACAAAATGTACGGGGGCATCGAGTTTCCTAAATGGTGGTTCTCAATTCGAATTCCGGATCCCCCTCAACCTCCTCAGGTCCCTCCACTCGATGAAGGACAGAGAAATCCAGAGAACGTTACCTAAGATATGGAATGAGAAAATCGTCGATCGCTTGAAATTCATCGCAAGAAAGAGAATTTCACATTGCACATTAAAAAAACTATTTAAAATTATTTACTAATTTTTTTTTCCTTTTCTGTTTTGATCTCATTTGCTTAAAATAAAACTCATTTGAAAGAAAAATAATGTTTAATATCGCATTCGTGCAAATTTTTATTTATTTATTAATTATTATTATTATTTTTAAATTCTAAAATCTTAGCAGCATATAGATAAATTGGTAAGAATGGTACGTGGAATGGTGCGTGGTAAAAAAAGTAATTTTTGGGAAAAAAATTAAATTATTTTTATACAAGCTTAATAATAAAACTTAAAAAAAAAAATAATAATAATTGATTGGGCGGATATACAGGTTACCCATGCAGTTTAGAATTTAATGTAAGAACAAAACGCATAACAACAATAAAAAAAAAAATAAAAAATTCAAAGAATTCCGAACGATTTTCTTTTCTTGGAAAAACCATCAGTTTCATTTTGAAATAAAATTGTCTTCGCTTTCACCAGACGACTTTGTTTAACAATTTTACATTTTTTAATTATATAATTATAAGCTCGTGAAAGAAATTTAAATAAGTTAAATAAACCGATATAGAATAGTTCGTGAAAGAAATTTGAAAAAAATGAAGCAGAAAAAACGTTGAAATTGGTCAAGGACACAAAAAAATGATCAAGAAACGAAAACTTCCGCTCTCGGAAAACAATAGCCGTAATTTTATGGGTGACAAATGAACCTAAAGGCCGTTAACCTAAGCCTCTTCAAGCCACGTTATCTTCTGTAACGTAAATGTTGTGTTTAGATATTAGTTAAAGATATTAGGATTAGTTTATAGATATTTGGATATTGGGATTAGTTTGTAGATATTTGGATAATGTGTTTAGTTTGCAGATATTAGGATTAGTTTATAGATATTAAGATCCCTGTTCTAAAATGATCACTTATAGATCTTGTTCCATATATAGATTAATAAAACAAGTAATAAAAAAAAAAAAAAAATTAAATCAATTCCTACTTTTTTTCACTATGTTACAGAAAGTTCTTTATAAATAATTTTCATTCATTTTTTTAAGTTTATCTGGCGCCATCTATTGGTAGATAAATGCAACTTAAATCTAAAAAAAAAACTAAAACTAATTAATGAATTAAATTTAATGAATGAATTAATATTTGAAAAAAAAACTGTATTCACATCCAGTGTCATCCACTACAAGTTAAAAAAAAAAATGTATCTGAACTTGAGTGGATGAATGAAAAGTATTTTATGAACGATTGAAAATTTGAACAAGATGGGAGAGTGTGAACTAATAGAAGGAATTGAATAACCTACCAAATTCTGAAAACTATCTATTATTTCCTATTTCATTCTTATTCTTGTAAAGTATTTCCCGGTTTAGTAGTTTGTTTCACGTCGTGTTTTTATCTGGCTATTCGAGCTCTTATTTTCAAGGGAAAGTGATGTGTGGACCGTGTGAGGAATTTCGCGCCCTATATTGAATCTACTCTGCAGGCATCCATCAACTGAGATAAGAAGAGATAAGTTTACAATTTGTCTGCTGAAATTGCATGTTCTTTGCATTTAAACTGCCGTTTAGACACGTAAAAATAAAAGTAGTTCAGTAAGTACTTGGATACAAATAACAAGTAAAGTTTAACTTTTACTGAATATTGATACAAACATGGTATGGAATTAAAGTAAGCATGGCATTTTAATGGCATTTTATATGCATGAATGTTGAATAAAAATGTTTGATATACAGAGCATGGGAATGGAATGAAAAAAGTATACAGAGCATGGTATTGAAAAGAAGTATAAAAAACATGCATGAAAAAGAAGTATATATAGTCTATGACATGTTTTAACGTGAAATAGGTTTTTTTTTCGGGAACTATATAGGCTGCAAAATGTATAAACTTCTTAGAAAAAAAAAAAGACATCACAAAGAGTGATATAAATAATTATTTTTAAATTTATTTTATATTTTTATTGGAAAAGGCATAATCAAATACGATATTTAGCGTGATTATTATGATATAATTCATTTAGGAAATGAGAAATTTCGTCTTTATTCCCTATTATAACAATTCCGTGTTCATTTTTCATAAGCGATTATATATCAGTCTTACACTAACATCACGTATAATTACTCATTAGAATTCATCATTTCGAACTCATTCATTCATTAGAATTTATTAGAACTCATTTACTCATTAGAACTTTATTTTTTTATTATATATTTTTATTTCCTTTTCTATTCTAGCTAATGTACTATAATTTCAGTTCACATACTTGCTGTATTCTTTAGGTGTTTTTTTTTTTTTTTTTTTTTTTTTTTTTTTTTTTTCCCTCTCTCAAGAAGTTAGTAGATACGACGAGCTATTCAGAAATAGCATATTTATCAGTACGTTAATAATAGTAGGACTTAATTAATTCTTCTTTATTAAGTACTGAGATATGACAATACGTTAATAATAGGATTTAATTAATTCTTCTTTATTAAGTACTGAGATATGAGAACACAGGTGTTTATTTTTCTTGACATCTTAAAAGATAATACGAAACCTGACATTAAAAAAAAAAACTTTTTTAAATTAAATCTTTTACTCAAAAATGTAACATTTTCTTATCTAAACACATTTCTAATTGATTTCTGGATATTTTTTATTTTTATCTTTTCTGTATTTGATTTTCATTAAGAACTTGGAATCATTGTTTTCTGCTTTAAAACAAGTCACTTTCCTACTCAGGTGTATCTTTTATACGCATAACACTGTATTTCAATTTGTGCATAAGCACATATATATCTCCCTACCCTACCACCCCCTCAATGGAATTTCGACTGCTCTGAAGAAGGACGAATGGCAACAAAGTATCTCAGAACAAAGAGAGACGAGGGCACACTAATTAAATTTCCTCTATTTAGAAGGAGGGGTGGTGGAGTGCTTCACTGCTTTCTTTCCGACAGCTCGGGATGGAATTAAATTGAGTCTGATTTTTTTTTTTTTTCTTTTTTTTTCCTGGAGTGAAGTGTCTGGACAAATAAGTTTGGAGATGAGAGAAACGAAACTTAATTTGAAAAAGTGTGCGGACGGTGAAAATAACTGGAATTCGAAATCCATCTATTTAGCGACGCTGGAGGTTAGGGTATAAAAAAAAAAAAAAAAAAAAAAAAAAGGAATTCAAATTGGTTGAAGGGGGAGAATGTCTTGGCATTAAGTTTGTTTTCTCATAGCAAGTGGATAGAGCCAGTGTAAAAAAAAAATATAAAAAAAATTGACAAATTCTTCATATAGCTGCTGTTCTTTGTCATAGAGTGAATTCTTCAACTTCTCCTGAATTATTGTCAAAAAAATTACTAATTTACAAGCGAAAGAGTTCCATTATGTTGGGATGTATTTTAGAATATTTTAAATTATATCTGTATACATTTTTTTTTTCTCAAGAAATTGTAAAAACAGATGAAATGGGAATTCATTGCAGTTTTAAAAGTTACACTAGTTAAAAAAGAAACACATTTCAACAATATATTCTATTTGTGATGAATATTGTAATTGGACTAGATTTGATGAATTTTGTGTTAAAAATTGTTTAAATGAGAGAAAAAAATGCATTTATTTCTGAAATGTTTGCGTAGAAGGATATGGAGCTTAGAAAATAATTGTCAGTTGATCAATTTAAATTATACAGTAAGAAAAAGTTTTTATTAAGTAGAAAAAAAAAAATGTGTTAAAAATAATGTGCTGTTTATTTATAAAAAGAAAAATATATATTTTTTCCAAATAGCTGTTATTTCCCTCTTCAGCTAGTTAAGCATTTTTCAATCCATCTGTGGTTCTAAGGGAATAAGATTCTCTGGTAACTAATATCATTTTATTTTGTGTTAAAAATTTTTATAATTTTTTTAGTGAAAGAAGCGAATAAGTAGATGCTTAGTGGTGTTATGTTAAAATGCTGTTGATCAGTTACATTTATTATCACTTCATGTAAAGATGAAGCATCCAACTCTCTATAACACGGTTTCGTACTAATTGAAAAATGTCTTTTTTAATACGCTTTTATTAGTTTCACCTGTATGTTTGTATGTATGTAACTGCCTTTTCCCCTGGAGATCTGTTTCTCCTCATACACACTATTTAAGCTGCAAAGAAACATTTACAGGCATCTTTCAGAAAGAAAACAGTTGATTCTTTTAATACGCTATTATATTAGTTTCACCTCATTGTTTGTTTGTAACTGACTCTTTGGGCTCGATTTTGCCCTACTTTAAACGATCAGATTTAATTTAAACGTTGTAGACTTATCAAGGACCGACGACACTAAAATAGTTTTTATTATCTCATCATGATCAGGATCGCCAGGATTAGAGATTTTATTTTAACTTATGAAGAGCAATTTAACCCATGTAGAATGAAAGTATTCAGTAAAGACATCCAAACCTACGTGGACAGTGGCACAACGGACTATTCGCATTTAGCCTTTGTTTTACTCACAATTACATTATTGTAAGAACTATAGTTCCAGTCCTCCGTACCGGGACCTCATTTAAATAATATAATTTAAAAATACTAAAAACATGCTTTTAGAGTTAATCAAACTAAAATGTAAAAAATAAATGAATAGTTTAAAAACTAAAAAACACGCTTTTAGAGTTAATCTATCTAAAAATTAAAAAATAATTGTTAACATAAGAATAAAATGACTGACGAGAAAATGAATGTCACTGTTCTAAAAGCGTGGGGTGCTTTGTATGGCATTTTAAAACTAACTCTGCATTTCGGAATGAAACTAGTGAAAAATTATAACGATTGATATCGAGCGCTTTTAGAACAGTGACATTCATTTTCTCGTCAGTCATTTTATTCTTATGTTAACAATTATTTTTTACTTTTTAGATAGATTAACTCTAAAAGCGTGTTTTTTAGTTTTTAAACTATTAATTTATTTTTTACTTTTTAGTTTGATTAACTCTAAAAGCGCGTTTTGTAAGTTTTTTTAAACTATTCATTTATTTACTTCAAAAACTATAGAAAAATCGTTATTAAGCTGAACAATTAAAGTTATATTTTCTAAATGAGAAATTCTTTAACTGAAAAAACTAAAAAAAACTTATAAGTAGAATTTCTCAGTGCTTTTTAATTACATACAATAAATTTATGAAGATATTTAAAACAATTGAAACTAAAACGGTTTTTTTTTTTTTTTTTTTTTTGCTTTTTTAAAAATTACTGTATAGAATCCAAGATTTTTCTGAAAACTTGAGAGGAATTTTTTTTTTTATCAAAATGAAAAATCCTTGATGACAACGATCTATAATGCAAAATCAATAGTGCATCTGTAGTACGAATCTTTACAAAACCTATAGTGCATTATTGTGCAATACAAATGTATTGCACAATAATGCAATACATTTGTATTGCATTATTCAATCATCATTGTAGTGAATATGTTTCTCTTATGTCTAAAATGTAAAAACTTTCAACTCCGTAAATCAATTTATCTAGATCAAACAATTGAAAGTAAAAGTTTTTTTTTTAATACAAAAATTAGAGTACAGAATCCATTATACTGTTGAAAAAGGAATTTTTTTTTTTTTTTTTTTTTTTTACCAAAATGAAAAACCCTTGTTTTACAATGATCCATAGTGTATTATTGTGTAATAATTGTTCAATATTATAAAGTCAATCGTCATTTTAATAATTGATCTCTTGCTTCTAATATGTAATACTCTTTCAACTGCATACAAGCAATTTAGCAAGATCTTTCAAATAATTGAAAATAAATGATTTTTTTTTTTTTTTTACAAAATTTAGAGTACAGAATCCTTGATGCTGCTAAAAATACTCTCGTAACATGACAATTTATTTTACCAGAATGAAGAACCCTTGTTTTCCAATTTTTATAGGGCATTATTGTGCAACACATTTGATCAACCAGTTTTAGTAAATAGTGTATCTCTTAGAACTAAAACGAAAACAGTACCATTTATTTTAAACCTTTAAAACACAACCCTATTTTTATACTGCTTCTCTATTCCATACTACACTCAACAAGTCATTTTTTAACAACTTAACAACCGCGCTGTTATGACTCCTATCTTTATATTTGGCGGCAACTATTGAGTGATTTGCACATTTTCTAAAAGTGCTTTTCCGGCCGAGGCAATAAAGGGCCCTGACTGATTGATGGAAGTCCAGGGCTCGAACTCGGCTCCTCCCGATCATAAACAAGGCGGGTAAATATGTGTTTAGCCATCCTTTGTAGTTTGGCACCTTGATGAGGGAATTCCTGGCCCTCGCGGCTGATTTAGGGTGACAGTTAACGTGTGCCTCTCTCACCCCCACCCTACCGCCCCCGCGTTATTTATTTGGCTGTGCGTTTCGGCTGATTTTATGACGGTCTTTCCCTTATTCCTCCTTTCATTTAATGCTCTTGGGAGTTCATTAAGTGATTAATTTTTAATCTGGACATAATCATTACGGATTAATACATAACAAAACTGATCAATCGATTAACTAATGATTATCGCATGAATAACTTTTACTTCAAATAGTAAAAATATTTTTTTTTATATGCTTTTATTTGATGTATGGATGCATGTAATGAATTTCATAAGTTCATATAAAGGAAAGGAAAAAATTGCGGAACGTTGAATTGTTACTGCTACATGTAATGTATTTTAAAAGCATTAGAAAATGGATATAAAGAGATTAAAGTAATATCTGCATATGTGTAGCTAAAATATTAAGTAATTTTTGATAATAAATTTAATAATTTCATATAAAGGACAGGAAAAATTACGGAACGTCGAATTGCTACTGCTACATGTAATGTACAAGGTGGATATAATTAAAGTCCCACTTTCAAAATGCTGTAAAAAAAAAACAACCACTCGTCACTATGAATTCAATTTTGAATTGAAGATACTTGAAGGGGGAAACGGTATGGCGTCAAAAAAAGTTCCAAAGTGTATTAATAGATGGCGCTGTAGACGACATAAAGAAAGTGAATGCGGGGGCCAGTGATATTTTGAATCGAAATGACAACGTCTTTGGCATGCGTTGCACATTAAACCAACTGTAGTGTTCAATGTGCTTGATTGTCTCAGTTTTTTAATGGGAAAAAATGACTGCCAAGTCATTCAACAGTTGTGACAATTAGTGGAAAGCCCATTCACCACGGCAAGTTCGTATCAAATTGGATGAGAAAAACGGTGGAATATTTTGATGCCGTACCGTTTCCCCTTTTTTCAAATATCTTCAGTTCAAATTTGAACTCATTGTGACGAGTGGTCCTTTTTCACAGCATTTTGAAAATGGGACTTTAATTATAACCACCTTGTATATTATAGATTAATTGATTAATCTAACCGATGTATATATATAACCGTATAATCGAACTTTAATAAATTCGATAACATTTTTTAAACTTGCATATTTAGATTTGCAAAAAGATCTTTTATTATTTTTGCGGTTCTTTTCGCTATGTCCAGCGAATCTCCTTCGTGACGAACGATGTGCAAAAGTTCTCGTCTGAATTATGTTTTATCGTCTGCCCCCTCTCCTCCCCGGCCCTATTTAAAAGTTGGCTCGAGAGGACTCTAACAAGAGCATTGCTGGCGTGATCGCGGAAAACTTTAGTTTCTCGGGGCCACAGGAGAGGAAACTGGAAAAGTTTTCCTTTTTTTCCCGGCCACTCTTCTGTGGGGATCCTATTAATCATGACCTCCTTAAGTCCCCTCTTCCGGGAAAGGCAGCACGAAATGTTTACGTCTTAAAAGAAGCAACTTTCTTCTCAAAAGTGCTCTCGACTTCTGTAGGTGATATGTAAATTATGGAGAGCATTCCAGTGGCCCCTTAACATACTTCCATAGTTTCTTGGAAAGAACATTTTTTAAAAATAGTATAGATGGCTTTATGCAGCATTTTTTTTATTTTGGGTTAACTCACGCGAGTTTAGAAAAGTAGTACATCTCACCTGAACCTAAAAGTATTCATTTTTTTATTACGTTGCGTTAAAAGGTGGAAGGCTATTAAAATTTTAATGATGCTAATTGTTCCAGAAGGTGTAAATAGAATTTGTTTTAATTATTTACAAGACGAAAATTAAATGTAAAGCACCATGTTAATTTTGGGTTTGTAACTCATCAAATATTTTTAATTTATACCAGCAGAACCTGCCATGCGTTGTCCTACCAAAAATAATAATAATAAATAAATAAATAATAATAATGCATTGTAGATAATTACATATCGCGAATAAATTCTCCATGTTCCAATATATATGCATACTAATTTTCAGGTATATCGTTTGAACGGTCTATAAGCTGAAATGTTGCAACACCCCTGGCGGGTAACAATAAAGTGCATAGCTCGAACTTATTTTCCGTACACGAATACATATTATTACCCATTTTCATAGCTATTGGTTGAATGGCATACTTTTTTCGTAGACTTCAGCACCCTCTGGTGGCGACTTACAAAAAGAGGATAGCTTAAATACATTCTCCATGTTTTGTCAAATATACACAAATATGTCATCCTGCTGTTTAGAAGGAGTTCAATGACAAACACACGTACAGAAGAATTCTGTCGATTGCAGCGCTACCTAACGGATCTAATTGCGAATCTAAACAATCCAGGGACCTACTGAAACACACAGAAATAATTTAATCAAAATTGGTCCGGCCGTTTAGGAGGAGTTCAGTGGCAAACACATGTACAGAAGAATTATATATATATATATATATATATATATATATATATATAAGATAATATTTACAGATTTTCTTCATGAAAAGTTGTTGTCCTGCATATATTTTATATGTTTTGTTGTATGTGTTACTATTAACAAGTCATGAATGAACAGATTAAAATAAATGGTATATTTCTATGCATAAATTGAAAATTACTGTAAATTATGCATTTAAATTGCTGTAATTGATGCATTTAAACTGCTGTAAATTATGCATTTAAACTGCTGTAAGTTATGCATGTAATTTGCTGTAAATTATGCATGTAATTTGCTGTAAATTATTCATTTATATTGCTGTAAATTCAGAAAAAAGAGTGTACAAATTGGGATACAGAATTCTAAAAGTCTTGTCACAAATAAACATTGTTCCATAAAGAGCTTAAAAAGTTAAAATTATATTTGCGAACTCTTGAATACATTACAGTATAATGATCGGACTCAGAGGTTGGTATGGACAGGGGGTGGGTGCACTGCCTCCCAATTAATTCTTCTCCAGAACAAAACCTGAAATAGTTAGAAGAGAAACACCGAAGTGTTAGAATTGTTTCAGAACAAACTTTATTCTCTGGCCATCTTTAACTCCATCCAATGTAGCAAACGACGTACCAGAGACTGACCAGTCCGGATCGAATTACCACCTTCTTCCTGGAGATACTGGAGCACTTTTAATTGTTTGCGGTCGGCCTTTTGTTTGGTAAAGAGATACTGCAGGGGAGGGAAGACCAGGGGCCAGCGTCTTCATTTCTGCTTGATGGAAGGGGGCGTTACTCATTGCAGGGGCTCTGCTGACTCAGAAGGGCGTGGGGGTGGGTGGGCAGGAGGGGTGCACGCCTCTCGAATTAAGGAAGTGTTTCCTGCTGATTCAGGCGCAAGGTATCAGGAGGAGGGTGTTGTTTCTGGAAAAGGGGTAATTATTTTTGTGCCGACGCCCAGATGTCGGCGGGGAATCGAATCAACAGCGAAAAACAGCTTCCGTGGACAGTGCAGAGGTGGAGGAACATTTTATCACTCAGAAAGGTGCTAACTACACTAGATTAAACTAAACTTTTACTTTTGCGGAGTATTTCCTCAATAATCTCGAGATTTTAATGGTATGTGTTGGATATATGAAAAAGCAACGGCATTTTGGTAATGGTAGACCATTGAAATGTGTACGAGTAGAAATTTTAAAGCAATGGTTGACTACCAAAGGTTGATGATTTGGAAAAATGCGTAATGTATTGTTTGTTTAAGTGAAGAAAACTTGCGGTGAATATTTTATTTACTCTTTATTAATTTTATACTGACAACTATTTAACAAACCATATAAAAAACAATTTAATACGCAAATAATTAATATTGCGAATGCATGTGGCCATTTTAGGGTATATGGCCAATTTGCGAATGAAAATATTTATGCTTTCAGTTCATATTTTTATTTTATTTTTTTTTTTACATAGCTGCCAAGCCCTAAAAAGTTGGTAAAGTTTTTGTGAAGACATTTCTGTAGACTGTGCAGAGGTGGGAAGACATTCTTATCCCTTAGACAGGCGCTAACTATACTAAACTAAACTTTTACTTTTACGGAGTATTTTCTAAAAGTATTTCTTTGAAATTTTAATGGTATATGTTGGATATATGAAAAGCAATCCTATTTTGTAAAGTAGTGATAGCTAATTAAGATTATCAGCGGTTGATGATTTCGCAAAAACGCGCAATGTTTTTTTTAAGTGAAGAATACTTTTGGTGAATGTTTTATTTACTTTCTATTCATTTATATTTATGTCGACAGCTATCTAAGGAGACAGGAAAAAATTTGAAATAATAATAATAATAATAATAATAATAATAATAATAAATACGCACAACTTAATGGCGTGAACGAATGTGCCCATTTAGGGTATATGGACATTTGTGAATGAAAAGTAACTATGCTTTCAGTTCATCTGTACTGTAATGTCGATTTGTGCAGCTGGAACTGGGTGTGTTTGGGATGAAGAACACATAGATTTATTTATACGTTCACATACTCCATATAATTAAAGATAAACAATATTTAAAACATCTATTATACATTTGTTTAAGGAATTCCACTTCTAGGCTAAGAATAAAGTTACTGAGGTACACGCTGGATCACGAAATATACTTCCTCTCTGTATGAGAGTCTGTAAGACAATAAATACGCAGGATTGTGCTAAATATTATTTCTCTCAGGATAAGAAATGTAAAGTAAATGTTTTCAACACAAGCGCGAGAATTACACTTCTCTCAGTAGCAGCGCCGATTGCACTGATGTTCTCCCTGGTGAGAATCTCGATGCCTACTCATGATTTCTTTTATACGCTGCAATGGGTGTTCTTGCAGTGCGTAGGTTACATCTTTTTACATGGCTGCCCAGTCCAAAAATTCGTAAAGTTTTATAAAGACATTTTAGGGACAATGAATATTTTAGAATATAATTTATATAGTTTAAACCAGTGAATCTCTAGTTCTGGGGCCTTTAGGAGACCACGAAGAGATAATTTATTTGAAATTTTTGGTTGCATTAGAGTCTGTCTTGCTCTGTTTTTTTTTTAAATGAGAATTTTTCTAAATACAGGTTATAGTTTAAATGTTTATTATCTTAATTAATAGTCATATTTCACATAGATTTCAGATGATTCATAAATTAAAATTCTGTACATAAGCCATCCAAAATTTTTTATTTTTGTATTCAAGAAATTCTAACAAAAGTTTCGGAATTGAGTTGATTTTAAACAATGCAATATTTATAATTTAATATTATTTCTTAGAATAAAAATATTATTATTGGTAATATACGAAAAATTCATTGCGAGAATATTTTGTAGTCAATGATTCTAAAATAATTTTTGTTAATTGCAATAATTTAATTAAAAAAAAGATGCGTACTCATGTATATCAAAATTCTCGAAATATTTAAATATTAAGTGTTTTCTTTCATACACTTTGTCATATACTGAAGATAAATTGAATTTATAGACGCTATATTGTATCATATATTATCATAAATAATTAATTAGAGACATGAAAATACTATTTTCTCATTATAAATTTTTTAATGGTTCTCTATTATCATATTAAATTATTCTAAATTTTTATCTTTACTCTTCAAAAAGTCAAATCCATTTATAAATTAAAACTAATTTTCAAACCAAATAATGAACAATAATATATTTTTTTGATAATAAATAAAGTTTAAATTATTTAAAACAAAAATTATACAACACACTGCTATTGAAATATTCAGTTTATGGTTGATTTATGGCATAGAAAGGTAATAAATACGCATATCTGCATTAGAACTACGGCTTGAGATTTTTTTAATCTTCCATAAAGTACTATTTTTTTTTTCTCGAATTATGTATAAGAGCGATCTGAAGCATATATTTTTGATTCTTGAATTATTTTACAGGTTTTAAAAAGCATGAAAAGATGGTTAGGAATTTATATTAAATACATTGTTTTTCATACGTTACCGTGTATAATACCATATTATACACACATTAGTACTGTGCTAGACATAACAGGTAGGCTGAAAAGTTCGTAGGCTAACACAATGATGGCGCTACTAGTATTAAATCCATATGGTTTTTAGTTAGCCATAACCTTCAAAAGAGTGTATAAATTTGACAGCTGTTACACTATTAGTGCAATTATTTTCAGCCCACCTGTTACATTACATACATTACTGTATACACTGAAGTGACAAAAGTCATGGGATACCTCTTAATATCGTGTCGGCCCTCCTTTCGCCCGGCGAAGTGCAGCAACTCGACGTGGCATGGACTCAACAAGTCGTTGGAAGTCTTCTGCAGGAATATTGAGCCATGCTGTCTCGATAGACGTCCATAATTGTGAAAGCGTTGATGGTGCAGGGATTTTGGGCACGAACAGACCTCTCGATGATGTCCCATAAATGCTCGATGGGATTCATGTCGGGCGATCTAGGTGGCCAGATCATTCGTTGAAATTGTCCAGAATGTTCTTCAAACCATTCGCGAACAGTTGTGGCCCGGTGACATGGCGCATTGTCATCCATAAAAAATTCCATCGTTGTTTGGGTACATGAAGTCCATGAATGGCTGCAAGTGATCTCCAAGTAGCTGAACATAAGCATTTCCAGTCAATGTTCGGTCCAGTCGCACCAGAGGACCAAGTCCATGCCATGAACAAACAGCCCACACCATTACGGAGCCACCACCAGCTTGAACAGTGCCTTGCTGACAGTTTGGGTCCATGGCTTCGTGGGGTCTGCGCCACACTCGAACCCTACCATCAGCTCTTACCAACTGAAATCGTGACTCATCGGACCAGGCCACGGTTTTCCATTCATCTAGGGACCAACCGATATGCTCACGTGCCCACGAGAGTCGCTGCAAGCGATGTCGTTCTGTCAGTAAAGGCAATCGAGTCGGTCTTCTGCTGGAATAGCCCAAGAAAGCCAAATTTCTCCGCACAGTTCTAACAGACAAGTCCCTTGTACGTCCCACATTGATTTCTGCGGTTATTAGACGCAGTGTTGCTTGTCTGTTAGAATTTACGACTCTTTGCAGACGTCGCCGGTCTCGGTCGTTAAAAGTGCAGGCGGGCGACCACTGCGCTGTCCATGGTGGGATGTTATGCCTGAAATTTCATACTCGGCACACTCTTGACACAGTGGATCTGGGAATGTTGAATTCCCCTAACGATTTCCGAAATGGCATGACCCATGCGTCTAGCTCCAACTAACATTCCGCGTTCAAAGTCTGTTAATTCCCGTCGGGCGGTCATCATCACGTCAAAACCTCTTCACATGAATAACTTGAACAGAAATGAAAGCTCTGCGAAAGCACTGCACATTTATACCTGTTCTACGCAATGCTACTGCCATCTGAAAATTTGCATATTGCTATCCCATGACTTTTGTCACTTCAGTGTATAATACCGTACATACATTACCGTGTATAATACCATGTTATACATACATACGTATATATATTGCAGTGTATAATAGAGTGTTATACACATTACCATGTATAATATCATGTTATACATACATTACCTTGTATAATATCGTGCTATACAAACATTACGTGGTCTGATGTCTAAGTGGCTAGCGCTCTGGTGCGCGGTACCACAGGGTTCGAGTCCAGGCGGTCCCATGGATGTTCGTAGTGATCCAGAATCCACTTTAAACCATAGCTCCCGATCTAATAGGATCGTAGAGCGTTGCAGTGTGACTCGCGTCCGTATCTTCAAGCTACATGTATCCCCTAGGTAGTGCTAAATAAGTAACAGCGGTGCAGCTCTTGCTTATGGCATAAAGATGAACTGCCTCTGTATTACCAGCTGCATTAAAACAACAACATAATGTATTACTTTTCCTCGTATTATGTATAAGAGCAATTTTTTTCCAATGCAGCTGGAAAACAGACATGTCTTGGATGCCTTAAGGCAAACGCTGCACAGACGTTACTCACTTTGCATTACCCAGGGGGGCGCGTGCAACTTGAAGATAAGCCACGGACGCGGAGTAACAATGCACCAGCAACGGTTTAAACCTACGGTTTAAAGTGGATTCCGAACCACTACACACATCCATGGCACCGCCGGGACTCGAACCCGAAAACCTGTAGTATCGAGTGCCAGAGCGCTAGCCACTCGGCCATTCAGGCCCTGTATAAGAGCAATTTGAAGGATATATTTTTGCTTCTTAAATTAAGTTGCAGGTTTAGAAAGCATGAAAAGATGCAGAGCATGAATTTATGTTAAAAGAAGGAATAAAAGCATGAATTTATATTAATTGCATTATTATAAATACATTACATAGAACAAAGTAATTAACGTAACAAATTTCGCATTTGTCACATCATGTCGAATTTCACAAATTTCAAACATTTGCTCTGTTTAAATATTACAGAATTTGACGCATCATTTTTTTTGATACACAATATGCTACATCATTTTTTAAGAAAATATTTGTAACAGTAATAATAATAATGAATAGAATTATTAAATAAAATCATTAATTGTTTTTTAAATATTTCAAACTCAAACTGTGGATTTATCTTTTATTTTGAATCAATTTTGAATCCTTTTAAATATATGCATATATAAGGTTACTACAAGTTAGAAAAACACACATTCAAATAAATATTTTATTAGTAAAAACACAAGCTAAAGCAAACTTCTTTTCGTTTCATTCTGAATATTTAATTAATGCTTAAATATTAGGAATTTATTCAAATTATTCATGGCTGGTATAAAAGTATGTACAGTATCAAAAAATTTATTTAATTCGCATTATTGTTTAATTTGTTATTTTCATAAATTTATGCAAATGTTGCTTAAATTTTTATGTATTCATATATATTTTTTATTTTTCAGGTATGTGATATTTATTTCTTCTTAAAGTTTACTGCAAATCAAGTAAGTTAAAAACTTTTGTAGACTAAATTTTTACAAGTTTTAAATGATTCCTGGTATTTCTGTATTCTACTGAAAAATATCTACATTAAAATTTTCATCAATAATTTATTCATACCATCTTTTATTTAGATTGTAATTTCTGGAAAATTTCTCACTTTTTAATTTGGTAAATAAGACAACATACAGAAATAACTATCTTCAAACAGAAACATTAAAATTCATAACTTAATTTGTTTTTTAATTTATGCACCTGTTTTTTTCATTCATAGTTAGCTTAGGAATATTTCTGGAATTGCAACATCGCATTTTTCGAAAAATTCTTCGTTTACATTTTTTTTTTTTTTCTTCCTAATTTCCGTTTTAGAAATAAAATTCCATTTCGTTTTAGAAAGTAAAGGAATTAGAAGTTTTTGCATCAAATGAAAAATAAATTTTTTTACATTACTTTTTTTTTTTTTTTTTTTTTTTAAGTTGCATTTATGAATATTGAAAAATGTTTAAATTCCAAGGAATAAAAAATAATAAGCTTTAAAAAAAAAAAAGACTGCTACGAATCTGAAATCGCCATCGTATGCTATTCTTTTTGACGGCTATGACGTCATGATGACGTGAGAGACAAACAAGCTCGAAAGATGACACTAAGTGGGGGGACTAAAAAGTCCATGTGGTCTATGTGGTGTATTGCGTACATGATACATATGGTATTACATGATACATATGGTATATTGCGAATAACTGATTGCTTTATATAGTCTTGTTAAACTGTTGCTATGAAACTTTTGTTGAACTTAGTGAAAAAAATAGAAAGGTTAAGATTTAATTTATTTTTTTGACATTGTATTTAGCCCTCTTTTTTAAATCGTATATGTAAAATGATCTACCATCTACCCATCTACCTTGTGCCATCTGAGAAAACCGTGAAACTCCAGACTTGCAGAATGATAATAAAGACGTTCTGTCACATTCTATACTGAATCTACTCTTAATAGTAAATGCAGCGCACTAGCTATCAACAGGTATTGAGTCTTTATTCTTTTGAATCGCGCGTGCACTTTGAACGAATACATTTTATTGGCCATTTGTCAACGCACTCTAAACTGGTTCACGGCCTAATGGCCAATTGGCTAGCGTTCTGGTCTTTGGTACCACGGTCTTCATGTTCGAATCCTAGCAGTGGCATGGATGTTTGTGAGTGGTTCGGAATCCGTGTTAAACAGTAGATTCCAGTCTAATTATCCCAAAAGTGTGCACGAAATGACCTTACTGCGATTAAACAAAACAAACTGGCTTATTTCAGTTTGAATTAATGAATGCGAAAAAAAAATTATTAGTTTTAAAGCGCCGCTCAGCTTGGTGTCGGTTTTTGGTTAAGCATCAAGATTTGCCATATTTCGAAAGATGGCTGAAGCTTACTCGTAAGGGGGTTTGTTTTTCGATTTCAAACTACAGACTTTTATGTTTTGAAATGTTTCAAATCCGACGCGACTTTTTATACTAGGTAGCTGTTGTATACTAGGTGGTACATTATACTAGACCATAGATTGAGCAATATCTTATTTAGACGCAAACCTATAAACTAATCCAATTACTTCATACTTCTTTCTTTCCAACCCATTTCAAACCGAACCTTATAATTGTCGGTCTTCTGGCGGGGATGTCACTCGTTATTAGAAAACCCCTTTTCCTTAAAATACATCTACCAAAATAACGTGAGCCGCAAAAAGCATGGACTTGATTGACGTCCATTTACGCTTTTGAGGGGGTAGGGAGAGAAAAAAAAAAAAAGAAAAGAAAGTTTATTCGAGAGGATTGTCGCAGCCTCCGCCTGTCGTGCGACTTGAGTGTCACATACATGGGCCCGGGCACTTAGCCGGGCCCCCGCGGAACACGGAAACCGACCCGTCGCGTTCCTCCCTCGAGACGGCCCGTCTGTCCCGCTAATGGCTTTATAATTGAAAGCGGGCCTGCAGGAAGGGACCATCCCCGCGCTTTCAGTTTGGCACCTCGGAGGGTGATTTGTTTCCATTTTTCCCTCGCGCAGAAGTTTTCTAATTAGGGAAGGGCTCTTCGGCTGCCCCCTCTGCGTCCTTGGTCACCGAGGCGGTTGATACGAGTTCAAGATGTTCTCATTGAAATATTTAAGTGAGGATATCGTTAATATACGTTCATGTCCACATAGGATATTTTGGTGTATGTTTTATTATCAATAATAAAAAAAAAAAAAAAAAATGCAATATGACCAATATATAGGAAGAATAAAAGATTCTTCTATGTAATTAAAATTTTTCCTTCATTTCTTAAAATGCGTGAACTTTATTAAACTTTTTGTATGAAAATTTTAATTTTTATCAGTAAGTTTTTCATGTGTTGTTTTGGGTTTATTGAGTCGCCAGTGCTTTTAAATGGTGAAAACCGAAAGAACTTTCTTGTTAACCTTATAATATCAGATACATGACGCCATCCATTAGTTTCGTGAATAAGACGCCATCCATTAGTTTCGTGAATAAGACGGCACCTATTAGTTTCGTAAATAAGACAACACCTATTAGTTTCGTGAATAAGACGCCATCCATTAGTTTCGTGAATAAGACGCCATCCATTAGTTTCGTGAATAAGACGCCATCCATTAGTTTCGTGAATAAGACGGCACCTATTAGTTTCGTGAATAAGACGACACCTATTAGTTTCGTGAATAAGACGACACCTATTAGTTTCGTGAATAAGACGCTTTCATCCATTAGTTTCGTGAATAAAGACGACACCATCCATTAGTTTCGTGAATAAGACACCATCCATTCGTGAATAAGAATAAGACGACACCTATTAGTTTCGTGAATAAGACGCCATCCATTAGTTTCGTGAATAAGACGCCATCCATTAGTTTCGTGAATAAGACACCATCCATCCATTAGTTTCTGTGAATAAGACGGCACCTAGTTTCGTGAATAAGACGCCAGTTTCGTGAATAAGACGACATCCACCTGCGACATCCATTAGTTTCGTGAATAAGACACCATTAGTTTCGTGAATAAGACGCCATCCATTAGTTTCATTCCAGTTTCGTGAATAAGACATCCATTAGTTTCGTGAATAAGACATTAGTTTGTGAATAAGACGCCATCCATTAGTTTCGTGAATAAGACAAGACGCCATCCATTAGTTTTGAATCATGAATAGTTTCGTGAATAAGACGCCATCTATTAGTTTCCTGAATAAGACGCCAAAGTTTGAATAAGACGCCATCTATTAGTTTCCTTGAATAAGACGCAAATGTAAATCAGTATATGAAAATTATAGTTAAAAAAAAATATTACGAAATTTAAATTATGTTTATTTAGCGCAAATGTAAATTATGTAGTAATTATTATTATTATTAATTGATATTGAAATCGGGCCTTGCAGGAGGGAACCACCATCCCCTGGCTTTCAGTTTGTCACCTCCGAGGAAGGAAGGGTGATTTGTTTCCATTTTTCCCTCTCAGAGAAGTTTTTAATCAGGGGAAGGGCTGCCCCTCTGCGCTTTGGTCACCGAGGCGGTTGATACGAGTTCAAGATGTTCGCATTTAAATATTTAAGAGAGGATATCGTTTATGTCCACATCGAATACTTGGGGTGTATTTTATTATCCACAAAAATAAAATTATACATCAATAATAGGGTAACAAAGAATACTATCTGACGACCAATATCTGTCAATTAAGCAGAAGAAATCTTTTATTCTTAAGTTGGTACACAGGCTTTAGGTTAGATTCTGATGGTTGCATGGATGTTTGTAGGTGGTTCGGAACCTGTAGGTCCTGGTTTCACTAGCCCTTAGTGTGCATAAAATGACTGTAAAGCGACAAACCAACAATCTACTTAAATTAAAGTTTTCCATTTTTAAAATACAATCATTTTATTAAAAACTATCAAGCTTTTTTGATCAAAATTTTTTATTTGTGTTAATAAAGCTTACATGCGCTGATCTGGGTTTATTGAGTCGTCCAAAAAAAAATAAATAAATAAAAGCAGTGTTTTTAAATGTAGAAAACCGAAAGAACTTTCTTTGGTTACCTAATAATATCAGATATATGGCGCCATCTATTGGTTTCATGAATAAGACGCTATCCATTAGTGTCGTGAATAATGCACCATCTATTAATTTCGTGAATAAGACTTCATCTATTAAATTTTCGTGGATGAAAGGCGTACAATCCGTTGGGTTTCATGAATAAGGCGTCATCTAGTTTCATTGACAAGACGTGGCTATATGGCTGGTTTTGCATAAATAAGGTACCATCTATTAAGCTTTCTTGACAAAGCGCCATCTAGTAATTTCTCTGTGAATAAAAGACGCGCCATCTATTAATTTTCTGTGAATAAGGCGCCATCTATTAGTTTCGTGAATAAGTCGCAAATGTAAATTAGTATATGTAAAAATATGTTCATTTATGAGTAAAGTACATGTTTTATTATTAAATTATGTTTATTTAGCGCAAATGTAAATTATGCTTAATAGTTATTATCGTTATCAGTTTATTAATTCTATTATTGAGAAAAGCGGGGCTGCAGGAAGGGAGCATCCTCGCTTCTTCAATTTGCGCACTTTACCTGAGGAAAGGAGGGTGATTTGTTTCCATTTTATACCTCTTCAGAAGTTTTCTTAATTAGGGAAGGGCTGCCCCCCTCTGTGCGCTTTGGTCACGAGGCGGTTGATGCGAGTTCAAGATGTTCTCATTTCAATATTTAAGTGAGGGTATAGCCTTGTGCCTACATTCTTGGATATTTTGTGTATTTTATTATTCACAAAAATGAAAACTGGGCATCAATGATGAAAGGCGAAAAGAATACTATGTGACCAATAAATGTCATAAAAGATTTTCTATGTAATAAAAATTTTTCTTTTGTTTTGAAATAATATTTACTTTATCAAAAACTATTAAAACTTTTGTATTAATAATTTTAATTTTACCAGTGGGGATCTAATAAACCCAGTCTCCGTCCTAACATTGAAAGCGTGGTATACTTTTAGAGCATTTAAATTGGTAGATAACTATGTACATCAAAACTATTGTTCCTAAATTTGTTTTTCATATGTGTCATATATAATATACTACGCTCTGTGACATAGACTTCATGTATGAGCCTGGCGATGCCTTTAATGTTTGTAGGTTCGCAATCCACTTTAAATCGTAGGTCCCCGCCTGGGTTAGCATTTTAAAGCGTTGTGGGGGGTAGTGTGACTCAAGTGTCCGTAGCACCTTCGAGCCACACGTGCCCCTGGGTAGTGCCAAATGAGTTACATAGGTGCAACCTTTGCTTATGGCATAAAGATTAATTGTTCTTTATTGCCAGTTACGTTGCAAATAAATATTAAATACAGGAAAAAAAAGATTGCTAGGCAGCATCCCTACTGGAGAATGGAGGGCTAAGCATTTTATTATAGGATAAGATGGCCAAACCTTACGTACTTTTGTATTGGTCCATTCGACCCTCATACCTCCTAACCACTATCATATTTAGCAGAGAAAGTCTCACATGCAAATCTCTACGTAAGAAATGAAAGTGTTTACTAAATACAGAACAAAAAAAATCGACTGCTTGAAGGACTACATCCCGACAGAATAGTGGAATCTGATACATTTTATTATAGGGTAAAGATGGCTGCCCTTATGTACTGGTCCATTCGACCTCATAGCCTTTAACAACTCTCTAATTTAAAGAGAAAGTCTGCTTTCGTTGCAGTCTCAATCGCACTGGGGCAAAGCCATTCATTTTAATTAACCAAACGACAATGGGCAGAAACAAACACGCAAACCCCGTGCTCTCCAGAACACTCGTGAAAAAGGGGGGCCCCTCTGCACCTGTCCGCGAGCTCCTCACGAAAGGCGAATCGCCTTAATGGGCGGCCTAATTGAGTCCCCCTTTCGACAGCTTCCTCATAGCGCCCTTCTAATTGGGGCGTGTGTTTGTGCAGCCCCTATTAGCAGATAACAAGCAAGGAGGAGGGCGCACGCCGATTTTAATTCGATTTCGGGCGCAGCCGAGATTTTCAGAATGCGAAATTATCAAGTGTGAGAAAGACAGAGTGCTGGTTCTGGTGGGACCCAAATTGCTTGATTGTGGAAGCCCCCCTCAATTAACATGGCAAAGGATAGTCTTCAACTCTTCATCCAGGGATGATTCAATTCGCTTCGTAAATTTCCACATAACTCATATCATTATATTCAATAATAAAACTTGTAAATTAACAATTAACTACCCCAGGACACAAACAACTTAGTTTATTTACGTCTTATCCATTTCATATTGATAACTATTTTGCAAAGCTGATGTAGTCAGGAATTCATTATAAATTATGAGTAGAAAATATTTACAAATATATAAAGTTCTTTTTAATACACTCTGATCATAGCACAAGAATGTTTCAATAATTGCCAATACAATACAATGAGTGGCCAATCCATTTTATCTAGAGTATCTAGTGCTCTGGCGCTCGGTGCCAGAGTGGTTTGTATCAAGTGTGAGAAAGACAGAGTGTTGGTTCTGGTGGGACCAAATTGCTTGATTGTGGAAGCCTCTCAATTAACATGGCA